>JAEIIH010031126.1:0-10357 GCA_018904745.1 Drosophila orosa
CTACTCTGTCCCAGTTTTGATTGCTCTGCTCGTCGAATTATGAAAACAAAAAGCTCGCTTCAAATAAAAATGTGTGTGACATTAAATATATACGTTGCTTTTTTATTTTGTTTGGTTTTTTCCTATATATATATATTTTTTTTTTAGCTTTTCGCAGACAATTCTGAAGCTTAACAAGTCTTGTCAATAAAGGGGGAATAGGATGTTCCGAGGGTAGCTCCCTTTGGCTGTGGGGGGTCCACCATTCACATTGTAACAAGCGTAATCCCTTGCAAGAAAAATTGTAGCAGTGATAATTTTTTTTATTCTCTTTCGGCACAGCGCTGCTGGCCCGCTCAGCTCGGCGGTTGGCAGCTGCGTCCTGCAAGGACCCTCATAAATAACCGACAAATATGAAGCGTTTATTTGCTCATGTCACGGCCCTCAAAAGCAATGCTGCAATGAAATGGAAATGGAAATGGGAATGGCAGGGGGCGATGTGGCCTCCGCCTGCCCCCTTTTTATCTGCTGAACGCCCCGCTTTTCCGCCGGTTGACTCAGCCAGCGGCAGTTGTCTATAATCGCATAAGTCACCCTGTTGGCATCGCTGCATTTGCACTTTTTCCTGTCCATTTCTATGAGTTTTCTGTATATTTTATACCCTAACTTTGGCCAGAGTCAAGGTTTGGTTGTGTAAAGTTTAATCAGTATAAAGTTGAAAAGGAACAAGAGTTAAAACAATTAATTTGCTATAAGTCAAACAATTAATTTGCTATGCGTCAAGCAAATTAATTGTTTAACCTCTTTTTCCTAAGAAAGCGAGACGAGTTTAATGAACATGAAAATCATATTTGACTTCACATTTTAACCAGAAATTATTTTCTGGCTCAAAAATATGTTGATCTACTGAATAATTTATTTAATTATAATATTGAAACTACATTTTTGGCTTTGTACTTTCATACGAAACAATTTTTCCTTTTAATAATCAGGTTAAGTGTATTTCAACTTCGACTTGTCATAGTAAGCTGCACTTTTCGCATCTATTTCCTCTCTAAACCGAATATTTTTATCGGCATTAATATTTTTTTTTCTGTCCGGGGTGGTAAACTGAAGTCAAGGTGGGCGTGTGCTGTTTTGTGTAAATGTTTCCCTTATTGAAAATATTAAAATGTCATTTATTATCGGGCGTTATGGCAAGAAAATTAAGGAAGGCGTTTATAACAATCATGAGGGATGGGTGTATTTTCTGGCTTAAAACGAGACAATCGTTAACACCAAATGTTGAGTGAAAACGAATCCTATATACAAATTAAGAAAGATGGAAAAGAATTGCAAGGAGACTTTTGTTTGGACTCTAAAGAAATAGTAATTTCCTGCATACCTAACTATATTTTGTAGATTATTTAATAGACTTTGAAAATAAGTTTAAAAAACAATAAACTTGGAATTTTGGCCGAAAAATTCAAGATAAATAGTTATAGAGCTCAACTCTAGCTTATTTTGAATTTGAATAAGCAAGCAGCAATCTGGTAAATACTCGTTAAAAATATACAATATACCAGCGAAATTACCAGCCAATTAAAACGTTTGTCCTTGTAATAAATCAAGGTGGAAAAGGAGGCTCCAGACCTTAATCATTTCCCGCCGCTTCTCTCACGTTGATATAACAATCTTGTAAAATGTTAATGCCAATCTGGTCGCTGAGCAGTAAAATTCCACAGACACACGAACAAGTTGTGGGGCGGATAATCCGCACCTTTTTATACACCCCCACAGGTAAGGGATATATGTATGCGAAATACAGGTGGTCTGCTGGCTCATTAAGTGCCACTGTTGCCGTCCCTGTCTGGTGGACGAGAACCCCGAAGCCTTGTGCAATGTTTTATGGCCTGTTTTATGCCCGATTATATGCTTAAAGCACAAGTTTCACCAGGTTCGAGGGAAATTCCAGAGGGGATGACACAGAAAATGCCACTTGAATTTTAATTAAACGCAACAGCTAGACAGCAGGCTCGTGCCGTCTCTCTCTCTTTGCTGTCTTCATTAAGCTTAATGAATTGTGTCAAACGGCGACTGCGGTTGCTGTTGCCATCCTGCTCTCGTAGGCTTTATGGTCCCAACTCCTCCCATTCACTCCCTGTATTTACTTTTTATGTTTAAGTTAATTATTTCATTAGCAGAATGCGGTTGCCTCGCTTTATTTTAATTTTGTTTTTAATGAATAAAAGGGA
The DNA here is from genome assembly GCA_018904745.1 of Drosophila orosa. Taxonomy (NCBI): domain Eukaryota; kingdom Metazoa; phylum Arthropoda; class Insecta; order Diptera; family Drosophilidae; genus Drosophila; species Drosophila orosa. The sequence continues at coordinate 2,214 of JAEIIH010031126.1, forward strand.
AGCCGCTAGGAGTAGTGGCGAGTGGGAAAGAAAGAGAGTCCTGTTTTGATAGCGAATTGTGGTTGGAGTATATATATATATAAATGTTTGAAAACACCTAAAAAATTCGGGGAATTTATAAATTAAGGTTTAATAACATTTATCAAGTTACAAATATATTTATACCCCATGACTAATATTAATAATAAATACCTCATCCTGACCCTTTTGATATATAATCAATATTTCCACAACGATAACTAACCTACCTTTTTATTAATAATCACTGATAAGCCTCATTGTGCCAAAACTAACCCTTTACACAACGTAAGCCCACTTAATCCATTTCAATCGTTATGAATATGAGAATTCCGCAATGAACTTGCATAAATGGAAAGCCCATAAATTGCCATTAATGAATTGCCTGGCAAATATTGATAATAAACAATCAAAATAATCGCAACGATAACAATAAACAGGTGGAAATAAGCCGTGCAATTGCAACCAAATGAAATGAAAAATTCCGGGGCTTAATCAAAGAGTAAATAATGCCGCAAAAAGCTAATCAAATGCAATTGCATTATTAATAACAAATAAAATGTGTTGACAAAAAAACACGAAAAAAAACGAAGAGAAGGGCTAAATAAAATAAAATCATAGCACACTTTCGAGGGCAGGCATACAAATACAATATTCAAATATCCACGGCCATGTTTGTAAGGAGGAGGTGTCTGTGAGTGTGTGTGTGTAGGTTGTGCGCACACGCTGGAAAAGCTTTCTTTTTCCTTGTTAACATGACAGCCTACAAGCACATAAACACACACACGCACAACCAGGGGGAGACCTATATGTTGCTCCATTTCGGGATAGAAAAAGGAACAGGACCAAAAAAAAAGAAGCGGAATAAAATAAAGCAAAAGCAAACCACCCCGTCGCCGTCGTCGTCGTCTTTTGCCAGATAATAATGTGGCAACATATTCTCAAAGCGTCTGTGTCTGTCCTTATCTTCCTATATACATTATATATATACACAAAATATATATATATATTTTTTTCTATATGAACAGTCTGCCTTAACGTTTCGCTTTCGGCTAACAGCTAGCAAAACTTCTTTCCGTCTGGACCCAACAGCTGTCGCATCTTTGCAGCCATAAATACGTATATACACAAATAAATAAAAAATAGATATATGTATGTATGTGTATATACAAGGAGGAATAGATGTTTATGTAAATAGGGAAAGGCGAGAATGTTTTACGTGGCCAAAGTTAACCAAAACAGAAATGATGTGGAAACAATGAGCCGGTCGCAACATGACAATTGAAACATGTTTTTCAAATTCTATTTTATTTTTATGGCTTGTTATGTTGCCTCAGTTGGGAATCTCGAATACATAAAGGTATTGATTTTTATGTGTCGAAGGAAAGTAGAGGATTTAGAACAAAGGTAAAAGAGAGAAGCTTTAAGGATGTTGATAAAAGTATAACATAAAGTTTAGTGATGCTTTTGTGTGAAATATGATGATGAAAATCCAATACAGGGCTCTCATTTTTCAAGAATACTATAAATATTCTTAGATATATACCCCAAAACATGTGCTCCTACTTTCCGAACTCCCGCACTTTCTGCCTTCTTTTTTCCACCTTAAAGTATCCATCCAACCTGATGGCTGCTCTGTTTAGCAAATCAATTAAATCAATATTTGCTTAATGTTGGTCACGTAGCTACCACAAGCGTGAAAATTCCACAACACCTAACGACACACTTCAGAAATCAAATCGAACACAAGATAAACATAAACACAGAGTCTGTGCCATGGATCTCGTTGAATCTCTCCTCCAGTCTCTCTCTCTCTCTCAACGAGAAAATTATGAACGATTTCCGAGTTTGGGGCCAAGACGACGACCTTTCTGCCGAGTCACGGCCGCAATTAAAAGGCAAACAGCAGCAGTAGCCCACAGCACTAAATCAAATCAATTGCCAATGCGAACCAGAAGGCGATAATGACGATCGTGGTGCCCGGCTCACTGCTCCCCCTTTAAACAAATAAATAAATATGAAAAGGAAAACGAGTTCCGAACTGGTGGCACATTACTTAATGAGCTTAGCGCGCTCTCTCGCCTATAAATAGATGTAATAATGAAGTAACCAGATCAGAAATCAGAAATCAGGGGACCCAGTAGTAAATTAATTTTTCATATGTGCGCTGTGGTGCCATCATTACCGACTTTTGTGTGGAGTCATTCTGCCAGAGCTCTCCGCAGACCCTCTCTCTGATCGTGTTAAAGTGATTCCTCAACACTTATTAATGAGTCGGACAAGGGACGGACTGCAGCCTGCCCCCGTCATAAGCCATATTGGTAATCACTTGAGATCAGGCCCGTGATCATTAGTTGGGCATTCGCTGCGCTTTGTTAACGGTTCCCGCTGCCAGTTCAATACCAAAATACCATTCCAAAGCCCCCCCTCTGAGCAGGAAGTCCGAATCGCAACGAGGCGTGGCGACTGCTGACAATCGTAACCAAATTACGCGCTCGATTCAACGCTTTCTGATTGCAACGATTTCCGATCAATCTCTGATCAATTGCAAATTAACGTTTGTCCACTGACCATTTTCATTTCTTTACTGTACAATTTACACGCGAAGGAACATTAATAAAAAAAAGCATTGGTTTAAAGAGATCACAGGGGGAATTGTACATTTTAATTTGAGTAAAAAACAAGAACAGAAGCTTACTTTGGGAAGCCGGAATTTCTTTACACTTGCATCATGAAAATCGATCATAAATAAGCCAAAAATACATTAATTTCGTTTTGGAAAGCTAGTTTTCATTGGGTTAACAAATCTGCATACTAAATTTAACATTTTAAAATATTTAAATTTTTGCCAATTTTTGACAATTTTGATGATGTAACCCCTTATCAAATTTTGAAAAATTGACTAAAAATGTTTTTTCTTTCGGACATATCTAGATCGATTTAGTTTTTGATCCTGATCAAGAATATATATGGTTTATAGGGTCGGAAATGAGTCCTTCAATGCATTGCAACCTTTTGACTAAAATTATAATACCCTGCAAGGGGATAATAAATCAATTTAAGAACTCTAGCTCAAAAGTATAATAATAAAAACTTTTAGGAGTTTTAAAGGTCCCACAAAATATGCGAAAATTCGAAAACTGAGAGGTGAGGGAATAGGTCACAGCCAAATTGTAATTCTTTCTGTGAAAGCCATGTCAAATTTAAAGTCTTTTTCCCTTTACTCAAATTTTAATTGAGTTCGAATATATTTTAAAACTTTTAGCCTTTGTAGCAAACCCTACAAAAATATTAAAATGGTTTTAAAATACTTGAAATTAAATAACATTCTAGTTTTGCAACTATCTAAAACCCTATCTTTAACCTAGCTGTTCAAATCAAATAAAGAAATATAAATATAAATTTTGAAATATATATTATTTATATATATTACATCACAGATTTTTCTTAATTTTTTTCTGTGTACATTTATAACTTCCCCTTGTACTCACTTGTATTGGAAAGTCGCTCGCGCCACGCAATCGGATTGGCCACCAATCCCTGCAATCCCGGCCAGTACAGGTGCGTGCGATCCACAATGTGGCCAGCATGGGTCTTCAGGGGCGCCCCTTGGCTCTGTGACAGATACTGGGCCATGCCAGCGGCGGCGGCGGCGATGGAGAAGCGGGGAATGCCAGCTATATAGAATAAATAGGAAAAGAAGAGAACATTTAATATATAGTCAAAAGTTTAATAGGAAAAGATAACTACAGATTATAAAAATATGATATCATATTTAATGAATTATTTGGTCTTATAGATATTTAATTATATTTAAATGAAAGTTATAGTTATATAAAATCTTTAAAATCTTATAAAAAATATATAAAAAATCCATCTTGAAAGACTGCAAACTCCCAATGACTCCATCAATTGTTATTGTCACCATTAATTGCTCCACTTCATGATCGGTTATATAATCACTATCAAGCCATTAACTAATCCTTTGAAAAGAGTTTGCGTTTCCCTTTCATGAGATTTTCGCTCAATTTGTTCTCAAATGACCAAATTTAGTGCCCTCTCATGCTGAACGCACACACACAATGCGGATTTCTGTTCGAATTAATTAAAAGCCATTAAATAATTTGTCATAAAAAGAATGAGAAACATTTTTGGTGACCAAAAAGCAAACAAAAAAAAAAAAAAAAACTGACGAATCAAATGATTTGATTCAAATCACATAAACGCCCTCGTTAAAAATAATTAAAAATGTTATGGCAAATTGTCAGCACCCTGTCGGTGGCCGCCCCGAACCCCTCCTTTGTCATGGCTCACAATTGGTCCACATTTAACTGTCGAAAAATCCGGCGACCGAAAAGGCAGAAAAAACAAATTCATTTTAGTCACAAATACACGTAAAGTCCGTCGTGGATTGCCCACGTTTTTCGTGTGTCATTTTGATTTAATTACAAACAATTTGACAACTAATTGCTGCAACATTTAACGTTAAAACGCGTATCTCATTACGTTTTGTGGTAATTTTGCAATTGGATATTATAACCATTTTGGTCTGTGCCCAATATCTGAAATTGGCCTGATTAGGTAAAAGGGTTTTTCGGGGGAGCAGCAGCAGCAGCAGCAGCACATAATGACCGAGTGGCAGGAGGGGCTGATGGGGAATCTGAATTGGAATTGCCTTTATTGAATCATATGGAATCATGCCAAACCGGATTCGTAAACAAAACACACACATTTTCTTTCTTTTATTTTTTTTTTTTTTTTTGGTTTGGTTTGGTTTGCGAAACGAGTTTTTGAAGCATTTAAAATATTTCGCGTTTGTGAGGCTGCTATCTATTGATACGTATATAATATATATATTTTTTAATGTTGCATAACGATTTGGTGAATTCAATTGCGTTTTATGAGAGTTCATTGTAGGAGGTTTTCGGGCTGATCACTTTTGTTAGGGGTTAAGAGATCCTTAGACAAGTCTTTTGAAATGATTATATCATTTTTAAAGTTATTATTTTAGACAAGGAATTTAAATTGATTGTAAATAAAAGTATTACTTATATTGAGAGATTTTTTAAAGTATTTTTTGGTCCTAAGCCAAGTCTTTTGGGTATTAAAAAAGATTCTTAAAAGGACCTTCTATAAACAGTCTTAGAAAAATCTTAATAAATTAAAGAAATTGGTTTTAATGATAAATAGTGTCGTAAAAACATCAAAATTAAAATTTAAGTTAGTCATTAATGTGAGAACAGAATCACAAAGTTACATTGGCCATTAAGTAACAAGTTTCTTAAATATTTTTGATGACATTTATCTTATAATATTAAGCAATGCAATCACTTTTCGAATACTTTTAATGTTTAATACATAAATATATTAGTTAAACTTTTAAAATAATATTTAAAGTTATACAAAAATATTATAATTAATCATCGCTCACCTCCCGTTAAAGCACTTAGACCCGCCGACGTGACTGGCGGCGGTTTGGACAGGATCGTATCGATGCCATGCGGATTGGCCGCCCCCTGGCTATTCGTGGTGGTGGCCGTGGTCGAGGAGGACGAGGAGCTGCCACCCGAACCCCGATCGCTGATCAGATGCGAGTTGGGACTGTGGCCATAGGACAAACCATTGCCCGACGAACCCACACCGCCCACACCACCTCCTTGGCCGCCCTTCATTTCCGTGGTCATCGAGTGGAGAGCGGCCAGCGGAGGACCCAGGAAGCTCAGTGGCAGCTTATGATCCATGCTGCTGCTGCTGCTGTTGTTGTTGTTATTGTTGTTATTGCTGAGGTGGAGGTGATGGTGTCCAGGATTCCCACTGTGGTGGGCAAGTGGATTGATGCCGTGATGGTGGTGCTGGAACTTGGCCCGCTGACTGCTGAGATTCTCGGGACTAAAGTCGCCCGCTGCCTGAGGCGGTGGACTGGCAGACTCGCTATTCTGGCCAGGATCCTCACCACCGCTGCTCCTTTGGCTGAGGGCATACGACTTGGCACTGTCCACGCCGGGACTGGAGTTGTGCTCGTAGCGCGGCGATGGCGAGGAGTCGGAATGGAGACGGGAGGAGGCAAGCGGCGGCGGCGTTGTGGATGGTGAGTCTGTGTCCTTGCCATGTGCCGCCTTCAGCAGCATTAGCGGACTGCTGTTATTGTTGTTACTACTATTATTATTATTATTGTTATTGTTGTTATTATTATTATTATTAGCATAAACGGCCGCAGCGGCGGCTGCACTGTGATAGTCGGCCAGCTGCTGCTGGTAGTCCGCCGCCGCCATCGCATGGGCATGGACATCGGCGAATCCGTTGCTCATGGCCGCCGCCAAATGGTGATGACGTTGCGCCGCCGACGGTGGACTCCCCTGGGCGGCAGCCGCGAAGCTGTGGTGCCGCATATACGGATTGATTAGGTCCATCTCCGGCGTATCGTGGTTATTATAGTCCAGGCACTCCGGCAGCTGTTGCGGAAGCTGGATCTGCTGCTGAAGCTGCGGTAACTGCTGCGGTAGCTGTCTGTAGAAGCTCGGCGGCAGGGCCAAGTTAAAGGCCGAGTTGGCGGACAGCTGGAAGCTCTGGGCCAGCTGCTTGGCCGCCACCTTGGCGTCCAAAGAGGCCGCTGGAGGCGTAGATGTGGGCGAGGGCGAGGGATTGCTGCTGCTGCCACCCGCCGGCGTGAGGTTCAGGAATGGACTACCCAGCTTGGGATCGGTAAGTGAATAATCTGTATATATCTTAAATCAATTTTAATTCCTCTCGTGTTTCCAATGCGGCTATTTAAGCAAGATAAGCCGGAAATAGATGGGAGTTCAATAGTTATACTTGATCATTTGTTGAATATATTAGGTGGTTTTCCGTACTCAAAACGCTTTTTGTTTGTAAATTAGTATTGATTTTTAATATTCTGTTTTATATTCCGTAGTATTAGATCATTTTCCAATATTTCAACTTGCTTTATAGATTTTTGAAGTGATTCCAAGTTCTAATCTTTTTTATTTACAATCTCAGAATGCTTCTTCATAGATTTTGAAGTGTTTTTCGAAGAATTTCTTATTTATTTTTAAAAGGGCTAATTTCTTCATTATCCTTTGCAGCTTGAGATGAATTTTTCAGTTCTGGCTTTCAATTTATTGACATTTTTCCATATTAAATCCCCGAGTTCTTTATGATCTTAACATGGGCACTTTTTTAGTCTTCAAAGTTAAAGCTTAAACTTTCCAAAATCACTTTATGTTTTCTTTTTAATATTTCAATTTTATTTTTAGGGTTTTGAGTTTATTATAACCGATCAAAATGATTTTAAAATAGACCAAAGACCATCTTTCACTTTTCACTTTTCGAAAACGATTTCCGTTAACGTTTCACGTTCAGTTCGTTCACACTTTTGAAATCCACCGATCAGATTCTCGCTTTGGTATTTCCCTGTTGGAAAAGCGCCGGAAAAGTCGGCTTGAAGACCCGCGTGTGTTTAGGCCTACGAGAAAATTTCGACTGACTGGCCAAGCGGGCGAATGATTTCGAAATTGACTCAGTCGCACAATCTGGGCATCGTTTCAATCGTTTCAACCCCTCGCAGCATCGCTGGCCGCCTGAGTGTGAACGAGATGGCCGCCTGGGCAACCAACCTGCTCGCACTCTTTGGTGAGTAAATCAGGGCATCGCTCTCTCACTCTCTAGCCGCCGGAGTGTTCCGCAAGCAGTGTGAACGAGCGGAATGCAGACGGGGAACAGTGGCATTGGCACAAAACGAATGGGAATTTTATTATGTACATCATTAAAATCAACTATTTCGGATTCGGATTGGAGCCTGGGACTGGAAACGCCACTGATCCCGGCACTGCCTGTCTCTGTCTCTCTTTCTATATCTTGCCCTCGCCCTCTCACTCTCTGAGTGCATTTTCATGGGTTTTTCCGTGAGTTTCTCCTGCTTTTCCCTGGGATTTTGTGGGTGGCCTTTTTGCCAGCGAACTGCGAACTCTGTTTATTTGTTTAAAAAGCTATAAATATTGAGAACAACGGGCTCTGCTGTTTTCTTTTTCGTTTGGCTTTTATTCGTTTAAATAATTAAAAATTGTGCTGGCAATAAATGAGAGTAATAAATGTTGAAGGCAAATTGAAATGTGGGCAGTATAAAT
>JAEIIH010031139.1:0-24838 GCA_018904745.1 Drosophila orosa
AACTTCACATAATTACATACATAGATGTACATACACAGATGCAATGCCTGCTCTAAATGTTCCCCATACATGTTGCAAAGTATTTTTGATTATAACCATTTCACTGTGTAATTTACTCGTTCCCAATATTACATAATGCTTCAACATAAACTTGTTTTCCGAGTTTTCGTCTTGTGAATACTTATGCATACATTTAAAAGTCTTTATAATAAAACTTGAACGATTTCTGAAATCATTCAAGTTGTATTATAAAGCTTTTTTTTTGCAAAATGTAATTCGGATACATCTGGCTGATTTGCTCCTTAAACCGTTAGATATCGTGCCCACCGCTGCTTTAGTTCATACAAAATACATTCCTGCTAGGTTGACTCCCTATTTTTTTTGTGAAAAGTTCTGCCAACACTGAACAATTGTGCGGGTGTGAGTCAACTCGGATTGCGATGGTTAATGCATAAGCTTAAAACTATGAGTAGTCTGGTTGGGGGTCGAAGGTTAGGGGACTATCTATTGACTTCAGCCAGCATAACGTCGAGTTTGCCGACACGCAGGGGTGAGGGCTGCAGGTGTATTGATGGCAGATAGCAGATAACACTGAACAAATCTAATATCATTCCAAAGATGCTTGCAAGAATCGTGGTTGGAATTTAAAATTAAAGCGTCGCTTATTAGTTGGTGCAAGCTGTGGAGTTTCGCTTACATTGCAAACAATTGAAGCCGTAAACATACATATTTTGAAGTCAAGCCAGGATAAACCAATGGAATTTGGGCAACAGGGAATAGAGAAAATAAAGAAAAACCTTTTATAACAATCGATTTATTTTGAAAATTTGTAAACACAGCCCTTAAAAAAACATCTGTAGTATATATGATATTTTACACTCTTTATTGATGCTACATATCTGACGATGAATAAATGAAAGCCAAATACCACAGCAAAAGTTTGTAAACGCATGACGAAACAAAGTAAATATTAGAAAAAAATTGCCATACTGTTTGAAACAAAAATACTTGGAGTAAATAAATACAACCAACAGCTACTGGATGAAATATATCCATTTGTTTTTGTTTTGTTGTATTTTCGTTTTATTAAGCTATCATATAACTTTAGAGCCCACACCATAAAAGATCTGATAAGAGTTTAGCTTTAGGAAATGTCTTTAAAAATGTGCTAACCCAGAAACCGTCTTTAAATGAGATTCAGTTGGCACAGCAAGCGTCTGTAGAAAGCCCCCTGCCAAGGTTAATGTCTTTATTAACACAAAAAACACGCGCAAAACGTGCTCATCTCGAAGCTCTAAAGTGCGGCGTCTTGACCTTGGCGACAAGTGTGTTACACAACACTGCGAGCGACTGAAGACTGAAACTTAGATTCAGGTCCAAGAAACTATGTATATCCGAACGGTTTTCAACAATACCGGTTTGCGGATTTTTGGGTGGGGATGGGATCATCGGCGGTTCCATCGAGAGCGGGTCGTGCGTAAGTGGATTTCAAAATGTTAATGGGCTGCGTGGAAAAATTAAGTTGCCAATGACAAAATCGGGCCGCAGCTTGCTGGCGCCGTCGTTGCATTTATTTGTGCGCCAAGCGCCGAGCCAATCACTTTAATTAAACTTTAATTAAAAACAACACAAGCCAAATTGGCAATTTGCAGCGACTGCACTGCTACTGCGGCGTCACGTTTGCTCGTTGATGTTTCCGTTGATTCAATTAAAGTTTTTCAACACTGCTTAATGCGCAACACCCAACTCTCTTTCAAGAGCGTTCTGCTTTTAATATTTCCCCAACTGTTTACACTGGCAAATTTTGTGTTTACCCGAGAGTTCAGTAAGCCACGGACGGACAGCAACACGAGGGGATTATGGTGTTGCATATCAGCGTATTACGTTATTGATGGAAAGTGTGCCGGCAAAATACACTTACTAAAATACACACATTAAGAGTTTGCTCTTCGATTTAATTAATGCTCCCTTGGTCCACTGAAACTAATCCTATTATGTGATTACCGCAACCGAGACAGTTTGCAATTATGTGAATTTTGGATGTTGAATGCTGCCTCCTCTGCAAACTCCTCCATCTTGGTTAATACCGGAATATGCCGGGAGGCCGTGTCAGTTACTAATAGCCTTTCCAATGCGCTCAGTGCAAGGGAGTGTATTAAGAGATGGCAACAGGCTTACGACCAACCCGAGTATTGCATAAATTGGATGCTCTTTTGCCAAGGAGTTGCCAGGACAACCGGTCGAATGGAGGAGAAGAACCCGAGGAACCAGTGCCGGGCAAGGATGATGGGGGTTGCGAAGAAGAACTTAAAAACCCATCATCGTGTTTTGGTATGGCTTGCGATGTTGTTTAAAATGCCATAAAGTTTAATTGAAAAACAAGCCCCGGCTGCTCGGAGCACCGAGTTCTGGTGCCTCCTCCAATCTCCTAGACCCGTCACCAAACCAACCACCCACTCAACATAATCAGCTTGAGCATCAACGTCGTCCCGTCCCCTGCAGTGACGCAACCGCTGTCAAAAGTTTTTATGCATTTTTCGGCTTTTTGTCACGACGTCAGCGGCAATGAGGATGAACGACCAAAACGTCAACAAGACGCTAAGTATTCCATTCCGTCAAGCCCCGCCATTCTGCCCGATTTCCCCGCTGACCCTGGCTTCCATCTGCTGTCTGCTGTTGCTGTCAACTGCAATGCATCAGCAGCAATGCCAGTAATACACTTGGAAAAGCTAACCCAATTCTGGTCAGATCAAACAAATTTAGAATTCAAAAATGATGAACCCTTACACTTGAAACAATTGTAAATGAAAAGGATTCATGTTAATGTATAATTATGCAAATGAAAACTCAAAAACTTGAATCCAACATGACGAAAAGCTAGGCAAATGTAGGACAAGTTTCAAAATTATTGCGCAGGCCGACAGCATTTCAGAACCAAGAACCAGAATATACTTTTCTGATAGTTTCAGATCTGCTGAACTCAAATCTGTCTTCAGAAAAAGTTCCTATACGTCAGGTTTTAAAAATATTTCAACTCAAAAGTTTAAAAGTTTCGTTTTTGGGTACCTTTCAGGTGCTTTAGCATATACAAATTGTTAGTTTCCCATTAATATCGTTACGGAATCTTACAGAACTGTTCTTTTTCTTCAATATCAGATTTAAAATTTAAAAAAACCAATTTATACCGATATTTTTCCATATAAATTGTCAAATTCGACACACTCCGAAATGTATAGAAAAGTATGGATATATGTTGAACAGACAATATCACTCAGTCAAAAATAGATTTTAACAAATTAACAAAAAAAAGGGCAAGATCAGTTTTTGAGGATGCCGTACTTATTGTTTTGAGAAAAATATTTTATTTGAAATTTCAGCATCTCAAATGTACCCAAAAAACGAATTGTTAGCAGTTTAAGGTTAAAATATCTTGAAAATTTTTAACTATGTTGAAACAGCAGATAGATTTAGATCTTTTAGTACTAAAGATCAATTGTCTTATAAAAAGAGAATAAACCGAAGCCCGTCCAAAGACTCTATGGCATTAGATGGTTATTATTTTATTGTATTTGGTTGTTTGCAGTGTATTGCCAGAAGCAGAAGGCTTACCAGAAGGCTGTCTCTTTGTGATTTCAATTTTTTAAATTATTCAGCCAAATCTGCCTGTGGTCATCTGTCGACTCATCGCTCCGTTCGACCCAACTGACTGACTGTGAGTCTGTCTGTCATCAGCTTTTTGCTCGTGTCTGGGTCTGGAGTGTCATCATTTATCGATGGATTTGGCTGCAATGCTCCCTCCGCACACGCAAACCGGTTGGTTGGCGTCGTGTCGCTTCAGTTTCGTTACGGCGGTTAATTAGTTTTTGTGGCCTGCAAAAGCCCAGCGATGCGTTGGCCTGTGATTGACTTGGTTGGTCATGGGATGTCCCGTTCCGTTGCCACAGTTTCACCGCAATCACAGTTGCAATTATGCCGGGGTCATTAGGCTTAAGGCGGGGTTAGCCGGTGGCAGGTGACTGCAGCGTTGCATGGTGGATGGCTTGTGGAGGGGTGGAGCCTTTGAGGCATATAATGCCCGGGCAATGCAGTGCAGTGCATTCATTTATAATTAACCCTAAATCCCCTGTACCGTAATGCTTTTCTGAATTTGAAATCATGGGGATTTGCTGCCATGGTTTTACACCCCCTCAGTATGGGTCACTTGATTACACCTAATGTGAACGGGGGGAACTAATTCAATTTTCTATTTGTTCGAATTTAAAAATAACAAATATTTGTTATTGTTAGCTTTAAGAATAATTTTCTACAAACATACAAATGAGAATATTAATAACAATTAACACGAATTCGAGTCTATAGCTTTTAAACGTAGTTCTAATTAAATGCTGCATTCTACTGGAATTATTTATTTACGTGCTTTAATTACCGAAGGCTTAATATAATAATCTCACCTGGAATCCTTTGAACGATTAACCACATTGGTCAACTGGCTTAATATAAAATGTTGTGGGTCGCTGTACACTGCACAATCACCATCACAAGGCTTTGCTTGCACATTCCCATTTCAATATACTTTAACCATAATCATTATATGTACGTTCCACGCATCATCGCCACAATTCAGACCAAACAATCTTTGTGTGTATCCTTATATGTGTTTTGCTTTCTGTTTCGTCTTCCCCACAACACACGAATCCCCAAAACACCCAACAAACTCCTAAACATCACGAAAAAAACACCCCGAATCCGCGATAAATAGAGCTCGGAGGCGGCGGCTGAGACGACGACGGAGCAGCAGGCGGTGAGCGAGCCACCGATCAAGCTGGTCCATGTCCTCAATCCTGGGGAGCGGGAGTATCTGTCGCCCAATCTGATTGGCGTTCAGAACATCGCCATGACCTTCCTGCCCCTCTCGATGAACTTTGTGAATATCATTGACGCCTTCCGGGAGATCACCAGCGGCGTGCGCTACGAGATACTGCTCAATGCAGAGAACACGAAGGTGAAGCCGCCCGCGGAAGCGGACACCATCTGCCGGCTGGTCATCCTGGAGAAGCCCTGGCTGCGCACCCAGTGGGGTGACAAGCACCGCGAGCTGGTCACCTCCAACTGCACTGATGCTGCGGAGAATTCGGTCGGTGGAGAGCCGGAGGATAAGGCACGTCTGCTCAACGAGAAATACGTGAGTAACAGCATTTTCAATGGCGGTCAACGAAACGAGCTGACCGATGCGGAAATGGCCAATCTGGAATCCCAGATTCTGACTAACCTGGGACCCATGAAACGGAAGGTCAGCCTGACCAAATCCGCTCCTGCTGCTCCTTCTGCTGCTGCTCCTGCGGCTTCTCCTCCCGCCGATTCCGACGCTCCTATATCAACGTCCATAACAGTCACCAAGTGGACTCCGCCAGCACCTGAATCGACTAATGAGGCCACCACGGCATTAAGCATTGATGAGGCGGAAAAAAAGGTAGAGAAGGCGAAGCCTGAGGATGAGGAGGGTGTAGCCTCCACTACAATTGCCACAGAGCTCAACGATAATGAGAAGCGTTGGCTCGATGATTTCCTATCGGTGGGTGCGTATAATTTCGAAAAGAACCATCAGGGGCCGCAGGAGAAGGAGGAGGACGAGGAGAAGGAGATGGAGCAGCGGCGGCAGGAGGAGACCACTCCGGAGGAAAAGGACCCTGAGGTGGAGGCTACTACTACTACTACTACTATACCAACAGCATCGTCATGAATATCCTTATTATCATCCTCATCAGACACACCACACATACCAACACCCACAGCCACCCTTATCCACCGTTGACTCTGTCTTACACACACATAAATACTCTTTATACATACTCTCCTAAATGCGAACAATAAAAAAGGAAAATGTTATTTAATTGAATTTATTTAAGCTTGCCTTTTCACCTGCTGCTGCTGATGATGATGATGATGATGATGACGATGATGGCGATGATAGGGCTGGGGGATTCCTCGTTACGGCGCCCCGCCAAACACTTATTTCACCTTAATAATCAAATGAGTTTCCGCTCTCAAATTACGGCCGCAATCTGTTTAACCCGGCCGTATCTTAGGCCGGGCCTGGACCCACCTGAGGAGGGGCCATCTGCACCTGTCTATATGTCTTGAGGGGCTGCCTTCCCTTTCCTTCCCCCAGTGTTAAGTGTATGTGTGAGAGGTTAAGTGGGTGTGCTGTGCTGCGGATTCCCCTACTGCCACAGAGAGCGGCAGCAGCAGCACACAAAGTGCGAACGAAGTGTTCTCATTATCCTTGTGCTCTACTTTTTACAGCGGTTGACTCTGGTGGGTTGACTCACACACAGTGGGTCCAAAATGATTTGTCATCGGGGGGGACTGGGCTTCGCTTTCCACTTGAGTTGCCTCACAGAACAGCAAGGGGTTAAATAAATAAATAATAAAGTACAGAGTCTACAACTTTAATGGCTTGGCTGGGAGACTACTTAAGAGATTTGTGTTTCTGCATGCAAGTCGCACGAGCTATTTAAATTGTAAAACTTCTGTCGTTCATCATAAAAGGCGTCTTTCCAAGGATTCTCTGTTTATATATTTTTGCAATTGAGAATAACGAATTGTGTAACTAATTAAAGTAAGAGCCATTGCTGATCCGGACTTGTTCAAGTATCGGAAATCTCTATCCTAGCGTTCCCAATCCATGTGATTCGCCTAATGAGCTATTCGAAAAATCATCGCAGAAATCGCAGAATAAATTAATTAAGTTCTTTGAAAATGAGAGCCATTCAGATGCACTGCTGATTTACGCCAACTGTCAGCGTTCAACGAGCTCGCGTTCAGCTCTTAACTGTCAATATATCCGAATGGATTTCACGGACCATTGCGTGTACCACACACGCTCAAACACCACACACACCTCACACACCACACACACCACTCACACCCATTAAGCCCGTCCCGTGCACCTTGGCTTCAGTACCACTGTGCCCCCAGGGTCGTTGAAACATCATTTACGTTATAATTCTTATTGAAATACACATTTGAATTAACAGCTCTCGGTTGGGTATTGTGGGATTGGATGGATGCTGAGTGGGGTCAGGACATGGAAAATGGAAGTCGGGCGGGGGAGGCAGCTGGCTTAATGAATTCATGTTTGGACACAGGCTGCACACACATCGAAAAGGATGGCCTGGGAATCGCATCGGAGCACGGCTCGCTTGCTCTTTCCCCTTTTTTTTTTGTTGTTTTTTGTTTTGTTCCTGTACTTTTAATTATACACACGTCGTAACCATTACATTTTCATTCGGTATTGTTGTCGCAGCTAGATGACCTGCACTCAAACATTTTTTTGCCGCCACATTTCCTGATGGTCTGAGCCTCTCTTCGAGTAAAACATAGTACATATCTGTAAACATTGGTTTTATTAATGTATGTGGATAAATAGTGAAAATAGTAATTTGTAAATGATTAAAGATATTCTTGTTTACGCCAGCTGGAACTGAAAGAGTAAAAAGCTAAAATCGATTTTTAATCGATTATCATCGATATTTTTCCAGCTTTTATTTCTGGTATTTCGTTAGTAAGTCTTTTTTATGAGTCTCGACTCTTTACATTTATATTTTGATTATTTCTGGAACTGAAAAAGTAAAAAGGTTTCGAGGTTTTTCAAGCTAAAGTCGATTTTAAATCGATTATCATCGATATTTTTCCAACTTTTGTTTCCGGTATTTCGTTAGTAAATCTTATTTAGGAGTCTCTGTTGACTCTTTAAATTTATATATCGATTATTTGTGAAACCAAAAAAGTAAAAAGCTTTCACAGTTCGTCCATGCTTGAGTTTTAGCTTTAGTTTCCATTATCTCGTTAGTAAGACTTTTTTAGGAGTCCCTTTCAACTATTTCAAACATATTAAATAACTATATAGTTGGTTTTTAAATAAAATTACAAAATATGTATTTATAGTTTAAAACCGCGACAGAAAATTGTGAACAATGTAGGAGAAATACAAAATATTCCAAAATGATTGCCACATTCTGGGTACATTTTACACAAATTGATTTGCTGGCTTTGTGGGCCATAAAATATTTTGAGTGTGACTCCACCTGCAGTCCGCATTGGCAACCACTCTGCTGTCAGCCTTGCGACATCGTCAGCCTGTGCAGACATTTGACATTCCGGGTCCCCGTGGCGGCGTGTCCGGATGCGGCTCCAAAGAAACCAAGTTCCACCAATGGCATCAACATATCGCCGCCCATCATCGATGCCAGCCGGCAAGCGAATTTCAAGACAAAATGTTTGGTTTAATTGGTTTTGTGTTCGGCATTGAATGGGTTTATGGGTCGCATGTGACTGTCGGTTGTCGGTGGTATTGTTGGCCTATTCCTATGCCACAACTGTTAGGAGGCTGCCATTTGGGGCTTTATGTTTCCTTGCCGCAACTCTTCCAGCCACCTTTCCTCCACTTGCGTTCTGGTATGTGTCGTTCCATCAATTTTGGTAATGTAAATTCAGACCTGTCCTTGTTTCATTTGCATTCGAATTCGCCTGAAATTTATGTGACTTTCGCAGCATCCGCTCATATCACTACACCTTCTGGTGGCATCTGGGGTGCCTGTCTGTTTGTAATGGATGAGTATATTCGTGTTGCATAATTAGCGCAATATTCATGAAGTCTTTGATGGCAGACAAAAGCCTGATTCGGCTAAATTGGTATCTATACTACAGAGATCTCTAAAGATTCGAATGTTGGATAGTAATTTGCTCAAGTCAAGGTACAGCAAACAGAACAGCAAACTATTTTAACAATTTAAGGAGCTTTCTCATATGGGGGATTTGTTTCCGACAAGCACTCAAGGAAATTAAAATTGTATTTAATGTTAGGAAAATATAATAAGTTATTTTTCTTCTTTCAGGTCCTTCGAAGCAGACGCAGCCTGAATGACATACACTTGGGTGGAGCTAAGCCTTACGATGAAGAGGCGGCTAAGGCCCAACTTCAGGGCTCCCTGAACAAACTGACTGAAGGCGAGGGTCCCCACTACGAGTAAGACAACAGATCCTTACATTTCCATACATTTTGAATGATTTATCTTACAAAATGTGTAATGAGAATTACTTTACGATAACATTTCGTACCTTTGTATATTCCAGAATCGTCAAAGTTTACTCAGCTTGGCGTCAGGTGGTCTCGGGCACTTTAACTCGCATTGACGCCGACCTAATCGACGGTTCTGGGGCGCAGCACCGCTGCATCGTTGAGATATGGTCGCAGGTTTGGACAAAGACTCCGACCCACGATATCACCTTCAAGTGCCGCAACCAGCCCGTGGTCCAGGCCCGTCACAGTCGATCCGTGGAGTGGGCCGAGAAGAAGACCCACAAGAAACACAGCCACCGGGCGTTGGACAAGGTGGAGCATCTGTTCCACAAGTTCCAGGTGCGATTTGGCCGGCGCTACGTGAGCACTGCCGAGCGCCAGATGCGTCTTCGCATCTTCCGCCAGAACCTGAAGACGATTGAGGAACTAAACGCCAACGAAATGGGCAGTGCCAAGTACGGCATCACTGAGTTCGCGGACATGACTAGCTCGGAGTACAAGGAGCGCACGGGATTGTGGCAGCGGGATGAGGCCAAACCCACCGGCGGAGCGCCGGCTGCAGTACCTTCCTATTCCGGCGAACTGCCCAAGGAGTTCGATTGGCGTCAGAAGAATGCGGTCACCCAGGTCAAGAACCAAGGTTCCTGCGGTTCTTGCTGGGCCTTCAGTGTCACGGGCAACATCGAGGGCCTGTACGCCCTGAAATACGGCGAACTGAAGGAGTTCTCTGAGCAGGAGCTCCTCGACTGTGATACCACCGATAGTGCCTGCAACGGTGGTCTTATGGATAATGCCTACAAGTAAGCACTGTTGCTTTTTCGTTTTTAGTTTTAATTGATTTTTTGTCCTCAGAGCCATCAAGGCTATTGGCGGACTGGAGTACGAGGCGGAGTATCCCTACAAGGCCAAGAAGAATCAGTGCCACTTCAACAAGACCCTGTCCCATGTCCAGGTCTCTGGCTTTGTGGACTTGCCAGCGGGCAACGAGACCGCCATGCAGGAGTGGCTGGTAGCCAACGGACCCATCTCGATTGGTAAGTGGATTCAGGTTGATTTACCTTCTAAAACTCAAGGACTATTATGTTCCCTTCGCAGGCCTCAATGCCAATGCAATGCAGTTCTATCGCGGCGGCGTCTCTCACCCCTGGAAGGCTCTGTGCTCCAAGAAGAACCTGGACCACGGTGTCCTGGTTGTCGGCTATGGCGTCTCCGACTATCCCAACTTCCACAAGACCCTGCCCTACTGGATCGTCAAGAACTCGTGGGGTCCGCGCTGGGGAGAACAGGGCTATTATCGCGTTTATCGCGGCGACAACACCTGCGGCGTCGCCGAGATGGCCACATCGGCTGTGCTTGCCTAGACTTGATTTGACACCATCTTATACATATACACCCACTTACGACTATATCTAGGTTAACCAATAACTTTGTGTACAATCTCCCTTCCAAGGTTCTCGAAACGACGCAACGAGGAAATCGTTAAGTTTCACAGCTTCGCATATACAGTATAATCATTTTGGACATCTGTAATCTCACACAATAAATCTGCATCCCTCATAATCCGCTAATAAATTGAATAAAAGTAAATTGTACAAGAATTGAATAATAACTAAAATGTATATCTGATCTGAGTTTCTTTTTATGACCAAGCAGGGCAAGTGAGGCTAAGAAACAGTGGAAAGAAAACTGAATAAAATGCAGAGGCTTCTCGTATTGCATTTTAATATTTTTCCAGTTAAAAAATTTAAAATAAATGAATTCTTAAAACAAATCATAAGAACACCAATTTATAATTATAATTATGAAAAATTTGACCTTTTACGATATTTTAAATATTAATATTTCAAACTTTAACGCGTTTTCTATATGATATGGTATGATAAATGATCCTAGCAATACTAAAATGATCTATCTATAAATTATGCTCACTTGCCTTTCTTTCTTTGCTACAAGTACACATATTGCCATGTTATAGTCAATCTCAATGCACTAAAGTGCAATATGCTAATTAGATTTAGACCAGGGACGTCGCCCTATTGGAAGCCACACAACGTATGGTTGGTTTCTGGTGCGGAACAAGCAAAGCTCAGTAGCAGCTTGAATCGCTTCGGGGACGGTGAACGGAGCAATGGCTATGGACGACTACGATGATGACAGTAAGTAGGACTCGCAGGGCAAAAGGATTGCATTACCTCCGCTAACTGCATAACCAATCACCACATACCAGTGAGCAGTGTGGGAGTGACCACGGCACGGATCGAGAACCAGCACCACCAACAGGGTCAGCATGGACAGCAACACCATGGAGGTCATCACCAGCAGGGTGGTCAGGGCCAGTACAGCGCCGGAGCGGTCAAGGTGGGCGGATGGCGGTACGAGGATGCCAGTCGGTACATCGGCGAGTGGAATCAGCGGGGCCAGAAGCATGGCATTGGACATTTGCAGTTTGCCGATGGCACGCGCTACGATGGCCAGTTCCAGGAAGGTCTCAGCCAGGGAGTGGGCTGCCTCTGGTTCCCGGACGGAGCAAAGTCAGTCTCAACCAGAAAAACGGGAATGCAACCCGATTGAAAAATAAGAATTATGATTCATTCGATGGGAATTGCATTCCTTTGCTATTTAATCCATATTTATGGCTATATAATCGACCATCTATCGATGCAGATATGAAGGCGAGTTCCATCAGGGCTGGTTTCATGGCAATGGAATCTTTTGGCGCGCCGATGGCATGAAGTACGAGGGTGAGTTTCGCGGCGGAAAGATCTGGGGCCTGGGCCTGCTGACCTTCCAGGACTTTACACACGGATTTCCCAGAAACGAAGGCTTCTTCCAAGACTGCCGCTTCATGCGAAGACGCCGCTGTCCCGAGGTTGTGCAGCGAGCCCAAAAATGTGCTCTGATGGCGCGTTCCCAGTGCGATCATCCTTACTGAAAATACACACTCCCATTCCCGGAAATCTAAGAAGAAACTTAAAAACAAACATTCCAAAACAATAGCTAAACTGTGTGTCTTATATCCGGAATTTATGGTAAGGAAACAGCCACAAAATGATTAAAGATAATCCAAAGGTTTATTTAGGTAGACCCCTGAATTTGTGCGTTCGCTTATCGACTTTAAAATAATAACAAAAAATGTACTTGTTCAGTGGCTAATTCCCGCTGGCCGCCCCGACCATGTACCATGCATTCCTGGCCTTCACCGCCGTGTTTCGCACCAGACGCTTGGGATCATCCAAGGCGGCGGCCAGGGCCAGTGTCACATCCACTTTGTGGGGCAGCAGGACGAAGGTGGGGTACTTGGTAATGTCGTAGAGCAGCTCCAGCGCCGCAATGCGAACTTGCTGCATGGGGGTATTTCTGTGTAAATTGCAGACTCTAGACATTTATAAAACTACTCACCATTGTGTGCTGCGCCTTGTACTTGGACAGCTCCAAACAGCTTGGTATGAGATGGGCCAAGTGGCCCTGGAAGTAGGCGTCCTGTTGCTGCACAAACCTCTCGCAAATGCCCAGGGCAATGCACAGCGACTGCGCCTCGTTGTGCTCCTCTAGACTCTTGAAGAGCAACGGGCCCAGTTGCTCGATATTCAGCTTAATAACCGCCTGCGGCGTGGCCTTCAGCACATAAACGAAGGCCTTCAGGTGGTGGACACAGTAGTTGGTCAGTTTGCTACCCATCTTGCCCATGATGGTGTGGAAGAGCTTCTGCTTGTATAGGAACTTGACCACGGGCAGATCCAGTTCGGGATACTCGGCAGCAATAATGTCGAAGCCCAAGGCGGCGGCCGTGCTTAAGCTGGGATGCTTCAACAGATCCGATAGCTAAAATTGAAGTGAATAAATCAATGCCGGAGGTCAGAAGAATTGCATTAGTACTTACATCGCCCACAATATCGGCCGCTTCCTCGAATCCAGCCACCACGAGTCCCTTTGCCACCCACGCCAGAATCTCCACCGCCCGCACATCGCCCTTTTTGATGGCCACCCTTAGCTCGTCGGTGATTTTCTTGACCTTGCCCCGATTGGCCGGATTGCTCTCCATCTTGTTGACCAGGCTGCAGAGCAAGTGGTGAGCGATCACACGCAGCTGCTCGTTGTCAGTGCTGAGCGAGAGCTGGGTGAGATCGCTCAGCAGCCGCTCGAAGTGATCATCCAGGCTGATGTCCTTGTGAAGATAGCCGAGCAGGCCCTTGGTAATGTACAGATCAGCGGATAGGTTCAGCTTCAGGCCCGGTAAATACTCGCTGACGATGGCGCTCTGCTCGGAGAGGGGCAGTTGCTGGGTGATGCGACTTAGGGCGCCGGCAATCTGCTCTAGCGACTGAAGCGACAGGTTCTCCGTGTGCTGGCCCAGTTCGATGAGCTTGTGCAGCAGATTCGATTCCTGCTGCAGGTCAACGATGAAGCGCTGGTCCTCCTGGGCCAGAACTTGGTTCAGCGCCTCCAGGCCCAGGAGGCGCACTGGATCCGGGGTCGTGTCCTTAAACGACTGCGTCATAATCAGGTCCAAAATGCGTTGGGTAAATGCCATCTGAGGTAGGAGAGGCAACAAGTTTGCGTAAATCTTCCGCTTGACAAAGTTGGAGAAGATCTCGAAGTTGCGCACGGTGACGTCGATGAAGTTTGACTGCAGCTCCACGGGCTGCAGGGCGCCCAAGCTGGCTGTCAGTATGGTAAAGTCCAGATCGACGGAGGGATGGCTGACCAGCTGAACCAGGGCTTTGTAGACCAAGGCACGCTGCTTCTCGCTGAGAATGGGAGCGCTCTCGTTGAGCACTGCGATCGCTGCCCTTTGCAGCTCCAGAGTCTCCTGCTTGGCATCGAAATCCTCCCTTTCGATCAGCCGCAACGCGGCAATAACATCGTCCTGCAGCGGCTCCCGTATCGTGGCATCCAACTTCTGCAGCGCCTCCCGCAATCCACACAGCTTATACACCTGGCTAATTATGCCATAAATCTTGATCCGCTGCTCGGAGCTCACATCCCCGACCTGCTGCTGCTGCAGCTTGAGAAGAAAGCTACTGAGAATCTTATCCGCTGCATAGGGTGCATCGCCCGCGACACAAACCAGGGCTATGCCGGTGGCTGGATGGAAAAGGCGCTGGTTGACGTCGCTCAAATGGGGCAGAATGACGCCCAGAACTGAGCTCTGGTAGCTGTGGCTGATGTCGGGCACATGGGAGGCGCGCTCCAGGAGTGCGGACAAGGCTTTCAGAGAGGCCTTCAGGATCTCCTCGTTGTCGTTGCCGGGGAACGTCTCCGCCTTCAGCGCCTGCCAGATCTGGTCGAAATGCGGCTCTAGGACGGATGGAGGAAACTTCACAGCAGCTTGGTGCTACATGAAAGGGAAACCTTGGTTATTTCAGGATCTAATTGCTGGTATCAAAGCGTTCTTGCCAGCAACATTATGGAGTCCAGCTTGGCCACCAGCAGCTCGCTCTCCAGCTTCTCCACGGCCAGCACCACCGCTGCCTCTGCGAACTCATTGTTTGCCACCAGGCAATTGGTCAACTTCGAGGCCAAGTCATCTCGCGTTATGGCCGTCGGATCCTGTTTGCTGGGATTGAAGTCGATGGGAAAGTAGCAGGCGAAGATCTCAAACATCTCCTCGGCCAAGTGCAGCAACGGATACGTGGACAGGAACTCGGGCATGAAGCTGAATATGATGTCCAGGTTGCGGGGATCCCGCTCACCGTCAATGGAGTTGATCAGGCCATAGACAAAGTCACCGGCCATCGACTGCAGCTCTGTTAAGGAGAGATTATTGCTATTTTATTGCTCTGTTTTAATTGAAAGTTGTGTAAAATTGATGACATGTATAATGGCTATCCCCATTGGCAAACAGCAGCTCTCACCCGTCTTGAAGTTGAGCGTCAGGTACTTGAAGATATTGAACAGCTTGGCGCGGTCGCCACGCGTCTGCGACTGGCAGGTGGTGTGCTCGAAAAAGGCCTGTAGGATCAGGGGAACATGAGAGGGCGGCAGAGCCTTCATGTGGACCAAAGCATCTATACCGTCGATGATGGCCGGCATCACGTTGTGGTGATCGCGCAGCCGGTCCATGTAGAAGGCCCCGAGGAACTCCAGCTGCCGCGCCTCGAGCAGGTCCTCCGGCAGGGCGACGAGCACAGCGGACAGCATATTTGTTCCGGCCACCCGCTGCTCCATGTCGGGCGAGGACAGGGCGAAGCCCAGCTCCTCGACCAACACGGATATGTCGTACACCTTGGCCGTCAGATCTGGAGAAAACAATGCAAGTGTTAGCAGCCGAGATTGGTTTGTTGTTTGCGGGGGACAGAAACTTGCCCTTGGCTATCTGGATGGAAGCCTTCAGGAGCTTCTCGTCGCTCTTCAGAGCCTTCTCGAGGGTGGCGCGCGTGGGCGTTGTCATTTCGGTCACCGTCGCTGGCGTGTTGTCTAAATTTAATAAATGTTTTAATGCACGTTAAGCCGAAATGTTAAGAACCGATAACCGATGACTGGCCGTGCGGCCTTATCTATAGCTTAGGGCTGCCAGATCGGCCACACAATGGCCTTTGTTTTCTATAGATTCGAGCGGAGCTGTGCTGCCGGTTTGGCTGTATTAAAACTAGCTAGGTCTTTTACTTAAATTTGGGCGATTCAAAAGTACTTATATTTGTCATATTATTATATATAAAATAGGCATACAAACTATAATAAAATATAATAAAAAATGGCATTTTGACCAAGTGGAAAAGCATGTTCTACACTTTTGCATTTTCAAGCGATAGTTTATCAAAGCAGTGTATCGACTGACTCCCATCACCCACGTACATCACTTACAAAAAACAGCAGCAGTTTTTTTAAAACTTTATACTAAATAAGTTTCGCATTAACTTTGAGCTTGGAACTCCGCGTAACACAGCTAGTACACTAATGTCCATAACCGTAAGTGATGCGCCGGGATATGTGTGGAATTTTTCGCAGCAGCGTTAGCTGCAACAAATGACTGCGTTGTTGTTGTTGTTGTCGTTCTGTTGCTGCAGACGCCCCCACGTAGCTTCAAATCAATTGGAATACAAATGGTTAAAAAGTGAAGCTTCCAAAGAGTTGCAGATAACTCGAAATCTATTTAAATGGCATTATTATTCCCCCAAAGTTTGTGTGTGTTCTGTGCCGCGGAAACCTGAGCTCTACACACATATGTGTGTGTGTGTGTGTGTGGTTGTGCGAGTGTGTGCGAGCGGTAATTTTGTTCGTCTTTTTTTCTTTTTATTTTTTTGCATACGACGTTTCGAGTTGAAAGAATTGTTGAAAGCCAACAAGGTCAGGCGAGCGCCTTATTTGGACGACTGCTTGTCTGTGAGCTGCCAATGCGGGCTCATAATAATTTTATTACATTTTCCAATCGGCCCGCGCCTTGGATGTGAAGTGGGAAATGGGAACTCGCTGCGTTTAAAGTTGGTGTGCGGTGTGAGTGTGTGTGTGTGCTTTATAATTAGCACCGCACATCGGTCGTTGCCACTGATATCTTCTATTATTTGCAATTGTCGCCTTATTTTCCGGCGAGGCTCACTTTCCATTTTTACCTGCAAGGCGCACACTTCTCTCTTCGCGAGAGAGCGCCTTGCTTGAGTGAGTGAGTGACGCAGTCGCTTCCGTTCTATTGTTCCCGTCCCACTTGCCGCACACACACACACACACACACAGTCGCACACAAGCGACAAACGACAAACGAACAGAGAAACTTACGCACTTCGAACGCTTAAATTGGAACTAATCTTTGCTTCGTTTTTGGTTACAATCACAACAACCTGTTCCAATCTGCGATCTGCGATCTGCGCTCACCGATCTACGATCGATCAGTTACTGCGAGGTGGCAAGCAAAAGACAACCACTTGCGTAGGAATGACCGTAATGGCCAAGACTACGATCGAAGAAATATGCGAGAATGCCAAATTAGCGAGGGACATGGCTCTGACGGGCAACTACGACTCCGCCTGCATCTACTACGAGGGTCTCCAGGGACTGCTCGCCCGCCAGCTCAAGGCCACCGCGGATCCGCTGCGCAAGGGCAAGTGGAACATGGTAGGTGAATCCCCCTATAAGTCTCCTCTTAACTCACCCATCATACTTCCTTGCAGATCAACCAGCAGATCAGTCAAGAGCACGCCAAGATCAAGGCCATCCAGCGAACTCTGCAGGACATCTCGCTCGACCTGCAGACCACCAAGTTCGCCCACAAGCTGCGACACCAGCTCAGCGAGGAGAGCACCGCCAGCAAAGATCCCTCCTCCTGGTTTAAGCCAGACCCCGACATATGGACGCCACCGCCCAAGGATCCCGATGTGTGGGGTCCCCCCAAACCACCAGCACCCGCCGCCGCCACCACACAGGCCGTGGGCCGACGAGCAGCACCGAACAATCGCCGCACCACCACGTCAGCGCAGAGCAGCCGACCCAGCAGCACAATCCCACAGAACACGGCCCGGAATGGTGTCTCCGCAGGCCGGAACTCACGCCACTCAACGGCAACAGCCACAGCACCGGCCAGTGGAGCAAGATCTATTAACGGACGGGCTGGCGGACGCAAGCTGTCCACATCGAACAACAACAACAATAACAACAACGAAGCCAAGGACGAAGAAGCCACCAGTGCCGGCAGTAATGGAGGTGGTGCCGGCGGCGAGGGAGAGAACGGTGATCAACAGGCCGGTGGGCAGGAGGAGGAGCGAAAGTTCCAGCCCAACAACCACATCGAAGCTGAGCTGGTCGACATTCTAGGTAAGATAACCAATAATCAAGATTCAATAGGGATAAGTTAATAAGAATTTAGATAATCAAGATAATCATAATTTATTCTTACATTTTTTAACCGTAATTATATTAAAAATGTATTTATACGATTATTTATAGAAATGATTATTTTTGATTATTTCCAGAACGTGATATTTTGCAAAAGGATCCCAAAGTACGATGGAGCGACATTGCCGACCTCCATGACGCTAAGCGGCTACTGGAGGAGGCCGTTGTGCTGCCCATGCTCATGCCGGACTACTTTAAGGTGAGTGAGTGAGTTGCCGTCACAGTCGACGCTGTGAATCACGCATGTATCATAGGGCTTATCTACGCTTGGTGTTGGGTCAACAAACGATCTGTGTTTGCTCAGGCCCACAGCAAAAAACATATAATAATAATCAACTGTTTGACTAACCCAACAAAATGCAGTGATTCAAAAGGTTGTAGAACTTTTGTAATGCTTTTAATGTATTTAATTAAGAACTGTTTTTCTTTATGTTTAATTATAATTTGTATTATTATAATCAATCAGCTATTACCCGGAGAGCATATTATATCATTTCTTATCAAATTTGAGTATTTTTCGAGTCAGCTTTATGATTAAAGTTAGCATAGATGCGCTTGTTTTCTGATCAAAAAAGATTATGCCTTCGGGAGGAAATATTATAGTAGCCGCGGAACTAATAAAAGTATCTTATAACCCGTTCATTGTACCATAGTGACTCTTCTTCGAGTCATATTTCAATTGAATTTCGATCACCTAGAGGATACATTTTAGACTGCATTACATTTTGTTATTGTTATTTCATGGACATATTTTGCGAGCATTTATTAGTTATTTTCGAGTCATTTTCCAGTCTTTTTCGAGTCGCGCATGATATGACCCCTTTTTCAATCATTTCAAAGACTCGAAAAATACTCATTCAGGGGGGTTTTTGTAAAACTGATCCTTGGAATGCTTCAAAAGGTTGTAAACTACTTATTGTACAACTTTTGATGTATTTTATTAATAACTTTTTTTCTTTATATTGTATTGTCTTATTATGATCAATCAGCAATTATTATTGTATATTCCGATGGGAAAGTACATCATGTTGTTCGAATATCTTGAACAGTTATTCGAAAACGTTAAATTTTCATTCTCTACCTGAAGCAACTACTTGGAAAGTCAGTTGATTATGAATCCATTTCTATGTTAGCTTTATCTTATCTGCAAAGTCTTTGCCTTTTCAACTGCGATCTAGACTGTCACAAACATATTTATAAATACAACCATGTATATGCGAATTGATTGATTATGTTTCTTGTACATGTTTATTATATAAATTATTCAAAATATATGATAATATATAACTATAGCATACAGTTTTGTATAAATTAGCTTTAAATGATTGTCTCAGTAATCTCTAACTAAGCTGTTGTGACTGTCCCAGCTGTGATACGTTAATTACAACTCAATTAATTAATTGCTCAACTTAACTTAAAGCCCATTACAGTAACTTTCCTATTGTTTATTTATTTTAACCAAAACAGGGCATCCGGCGACCCTGGAAGGGTGTGTTAATGGTGGGTCCTCCTGGCACCGGCAAAACCATGCTAGCCAAGGCTGTGGCCACCGAATGCGGCACGACCTTCTTCAACGTGAGCTCCGCCACACTGACCTCCAAATACCGCGGTGAATCGGAAAAAATGGTGCGTCTGCTCTTCGAGATGGCGCGTTTCTATGCGCCCAGCACAATCTTCATCGACGAGATCGACTCGCTGTGCTCACGCCGTGGCTCGGAGTCAGAGCACGAGGCCTCGCGGCGCGTCAAGTCAGAGCTATTGGTCCAGATGGACGGCGTGGGCGGTGGCGAGGAGCAGGCTAAGGTGGTTATGGTGCTGGCCGCCACCAACTTTCCCTGGGACATCGATGAGGCGCTGCGTCGCCGACTAGAGAAGCGCATATATATCCCACTGCCGTCGGACGAGGGACGCGAGGCGCTGCTTAAAATCAATCTACGCGAAGTAAAAGTAGATGAGACCGTCGATCTCACTTATGTGGCCAACGAGCTGAAGGGCTATTCAGGCGCGGACATCACCAATGTGTGCAGGTGGGTGGCTACATCTTTTAGAAAGGGAAACTAGTTTCGCTAAATAACCCTTTGTTCTGCAGAGAGGCTAGCATGATGTCGATGCGGCGGAAGATCGCTGGGCTCACCCCCGAGCAGATCCGACAACTGGCCACCGAGGAGGTGGACCTGCCCGTCTCCAACAAGGACTTCAACGAGGCCATGAGTCGCTGCAACAAGAGCGTGTCCCGGGCGGACCTGGACAAGTATGAGAAGTGGATGAAGGAGTTCGGCTCCTCATGATGCCACTGCGCCCGCAAGTCTGGCTAGCAATCGTAGAAACATATATTTTTGAATACCCTTAAATACGCGTTTAAGTCTCTAGGCTTTTAAAGTGGAAACCGTAACCGTATCCGTAACCGTAGCCGTAACCGATCTAAACTGGCCGGAAGAAGAGTTGAACATATTTTATATATAACATTTTGCATATACACACACGGTACAATCTATATATTTTTACATATATAAATTGGGGCGCGGACGCCTTTGGAATAATAAAAGACTAACCGTTCTCTAAGAGGAAACACAAATGCGAAACTGAAATTGAAAGTGAATAGAAGTCGAGACACTCCACAAAGCACAATCCTTCCTTCCAACTATAATCGTTAACCCACAATCGCACCCTATAAGCAATAAGGAATCGCTTTAAACGCCGCCAAGCCTTGGCCATGGCCCCCACACACACACCACACGCACTCCACATCATTTCATTTTACGCAAATATGTATTTTTAACCAGCACTTTTCACACTGTCTTATTATATTAATGTTAATTTTCGCTTAATTTATAGACACACATTATATATCATAGTTTAATGCAGGCAAAGAGATGTAGGGCAACGCAAATGTTAATTTTAAAACAAGGCAGAATGTTCCATCCGATTTGCAATAAACCAACCCATTGTCTTCAGTAGGAGAACCTGAAGCAATATGTGTACTTAAAGTGAAGATTCTGAAATTTTAAACAATAAACACAGTTTTTAACTCGATTTGGATGTTGGTTTTCAATGGGTGCATTCTGTTGGTGGGCTACTTGGGAAATTATCTACCTTTCCCAGTACAGGGATTAATCAAGTAAGTGTAATGGCAACGACATTGAATTTATTGAGTGATTCATTTATTATATAGATGTATTTGTAAGATTATAAACTTGTATGTATGTATCTAGAAATCTTGTCTGATTCTGAATTCGGAATTCACTTCTTAAGATGGAATTCACCCATTTCATTATGACATAATCGTCTGCTTTTGACTTTGAAATTGAATGATCTTCTCAAATGGACATTCCTCTTTCTTCATTTTTGTAAACAAAGAAAATACAAACTAATGAAGAGATGGCTGGCATAAGTTAAGAAAATTCATGGTTTATTTTATAGCTGCATAATAACAAGCTAGAAATATCATTTATTTATTATTTGGACCACTAGATCGACTTGTCTGGTGATACATAATATTAACTTTACGAGAACGAAATGAACTAAGCACTGTACAGCCTTTAAAAATTGATAGATAGATCCTCAAAGGGTATAAACACGGGAGATCCATGATTACAAGTCATTTTCATTATGGTTTTAACTTTATTACGTAGCTTATCTGTAGACTTTTATAAGAAAATGCCGGAATAACAAGTATTATATTATTTAATTGGGCAATTTTGGAGAAAAGGTAGGTTAGTTTAAGTCTCCGAGATAAAAGATTCCTTAAGTCAATAACACGATAATTTGACGCTAGGAAGCTGTGACATTCTATTAAATGCGGGAATCCCCTTTCATAAATATACATATATACATATGCATGTACATTTATGCGTTCCTGAATGCACCCATCGTTAATTACTCGCCTGCAGCAGTTCCGAACACCAGGGCAGTTACCACAGCCTACATCTCAATAGGGTCTGGAGGGTGGCGGCATGGGCATCAGGGGACCCATCATGGGGTACGGAGTGGAGCCACCGGCAGAGGGATAGAACCCGCCGGAAGCCACGTTTCCGTAGGCTGGCAGTGATGCAGCAGACGGCGGACCCTGTCGCTGCTTCCTCATCAGATCCTGCATCTTCTCGGCCTTCAGGCGGCGCAGGTGCATTGTGCGACGGATGGCGAGAAACTCCTCCAGGAAGGCTTCCACACCGAGATCACTGTCGTTGAACTTCTTGACCATCTCCTCGGTCTGCTCCTCGCACTCGGAGGCAGCCGTTTGCAGCAGTGCGAGCGCCGTTTCGGGACCCACTCCGCCCGACTTCTCCTTGAGCTGCGACAGCTTCTCCTGGACAGACGAGCACCTGGTGCGTCCCTCCTCGGAAATTTCGGCCAGTCGGCCCCGCAGCTCAATGATCTGCGGCTCCTTTTCAATATTGCGCTCCGCCCGACTCCGATTGTCCTCGAAAACGCTGGTCTTCTGCGTTCGCAGCACCTGCAGCACTTCGTCCACTTTCTCGTCCAGCTTGGTGTCATCGTTCAGCAGCTCCTTCAGCTCATCGGAGCCCAAGGGCGCGATGGTAGCCTGCAGCTGGTTCAGGTATTCCTGATACATTTTCGTTTCGTGCACTTGACTTTAAAGTATTTCAATTTTGCGACTTTAATATTTCAATGACTATTATTTTAGTAGAGCTGGGAAAAACCTCGAGAAGGTGTTATCGATAACTTCGATTACTTTTAGTGTTATCAAGCATCGATGAGAAATGTCATCTCTAGAACGTTTGAAATCCGTTCTCAAAATTGTAAAGAAATTTATTATTTTATTTGTTAAAAATGAATTAACCTTATTAATAAATAATTCCTAATATGCACATCAATTTAATTGTTTTTATTTAGTTTAGTAACTTTCCCAACCAACAGTAACTGTCCAGGAGGAATAAGATATTGCAGATAACTTAAATTTTGGACACAACATTATTAATTGGTAATCATTTGATGAGAAGATTGAATGTCTGATTGGGCGCGTATATCTGCAGAGGATTGGCCGCATAGATGGTCACAGGCAGATTCCACACCATCGTCTCCACGGGCAACTCGGAGGGGGCCTTCAGCTCGCCGGATTCCGGATTCGGGCTGCCAAAGTCCATCAACGTGGTGGTGACGAACTCAAAGTGCAATCGCCACCGCACATCCACGAGATCCGTGCGGAAGGTGGGTGTCACGTGCAGTGGAATGGGCACCACCACCTGCGTTTGGAGCGTGGCATAGCACACTTGGTGAGTCGTTGAAATGGTCATTAGTTTCCCCGTTGGCGCCGACGTTTCCTTATCCCGTCCGCTACCCGACGTGGCCGACTTGTGCAGATTATCAGCCACCACACCGCTGGCCACGCTGGCCATGTCAAAGGAGTTAATCGAGGAGACGTCGTCGCCCACAGACGATTGGGACTGCAGCTGGTGGCTCTGGCTCTGAACTGGCTGCGGGCGGAGCGGCAGTTCCTGCTGCTGCAGCTTGACCGAGAACTGGACGCAGCGCACTTGGCACTGGCTGAAGTCCAGGCTACCCACGATATCCTCTCCCAGTTTGTAGGCTTGCTTGAATAAGCAGAAACGACCCACGAAGCCGCGCTTGTTGGAAATGCGATAAAACTTGGGCGCCCGACGGGCGGTTACATTCTGCAAGTGTCCAAATAATCAGCGTTAAAGCGTTGAAGTCAACAAAATTTAACTCACCTTCAGATGGTGCCAGGAAATCTCCAGCTCGCTGATCTCCCGTTTCTCCAGGAAGGGATTTGTGGGCGCCAGCTCTTCATTAGTCTCGACCGTCACCGGCAGCTCATCTGGCCGGGCGATGACCGGAATCGGCAGGACTCGTATGGGCACAGTCAGCGTCTGCACCTTGGACTTGACACGCTGCGTAGCTATGGTGATCTTGTAGAAATAGCGAATATCGTGACCTCTGTAAGTGGGCGGACCGTCGCGGGGCACAAATTCGTTGAAGAAATCTGAAATTCTGCGTTTAAAAGGAATAATTCGGACTATTAAACGTATCCCACTCACAAATTTTGGTCTCTCCGGGCTGCAGGCGCAGATCGCAGAACAGGATCTTCGGTTTGGTGGCCACTATGACTTCCCCGGGCGCCTGGGTCACCGCGTCCAAGGCGGTGCGTCCAATCATCTCCGTAAGTTCGGCAGTTCTGTCCGTCGAGGAGTTGGTGTAGCTCGTTTTCCGGTAGCAATGCAGCTGGGCCGAGGCCCACGCCAGGTTTTCCTGGCTAATAAAAGAGAACTTTTCAGTAATTGACCAATTGACCGATTTGTTTTGATTACCTTGCTTCGTTGGCATTTCTGTTTTTTGTAGATCCCTGCTCATCCGGAAATACCTTGTGGGTGAACTCGATCAGGCATTCCACTCTCTCCCCGGTGGCATAAATGGCCGAGTCGGCACGCAACAATTTTGCTTTTATTTCAATCATTTATTTATCATTTATTTATTTATAACCAGTGTTACCATATGCAAATTTGTTGTTATACCTAAAAACCTCAATAAGTTGAAATCTAGCTATCGAATACTCGATTTTATAGGCTGCAAGCGATAAGTTTTACCGTAGCAGGGCGCCAAGTACAAGAGGTTTTTAAAATAATGTTATGCGTCAAATTAGCATTGATAACTTTGTTTAATATAATCTTTGTGCTATAAAAATCAACCCATTTACTGATCCGCAGTAAATCTGATAGGGGCCTTAACGAAAATACGCTTACTTCGGGAAACGCAAGAAAATCCGACTGGTTGGCATTTTGAGTGGATTTAAAAAATATGGAAATATGAACACCAAAAAATTGGCTTTTATATGGGCAATTGCTAAGCGACACCTAAGAAGAAGTTAGTAAAAACATGTTTAAGATAATGAAGAAACAAGAAAGGAAGCTAACTTCGGTACACCGAAGTTGGTATACCCTTGCAGTTTGAAAT
>JAEIIH010031149.1:0-10645 GCA_018904745.1 Drosophila orosa
ATTGCGGAGAATTATTCATTATTATCAGCTGAATCGCTCGCTTGCCTGGGGAGCATACAAAAGGCCATCCCCGTTCGACATAGTTTTCAATCCTGAATCGTTCAGCGCATGAAGCAAAGTCCGACTGGGTCCCTGCTTACCGTAGTCCTGCGGCTGCAGTGGCGCATAAATTAGCAAACATGGGGAGTGCGGAGCGCGCGACTGCTTGGAACTTTGGCAGGGGTGGCTTGATACCCACCGCCACTCTGAATGACCAACTGATTGACGCAGCTTGTCCTCCCTCGGTGCCCCGCTGGCCCCGCTTTGATGGCTGCTGACAAATTAGCGATGTTCACGTGGTCCACTCTGGGTTACTGCCCCTGCCATCCCCCACTTGAAATTGGAGCGTTTGGCCAGTGCCGAAAAATTGGCCAGCACAATTAATTAAAAACTTTTCTGCAAAATGCAATAGGACGTCACTTGTGTGGCTTTAGGTTCGCTAGGATTCACATGAAACGGTTTGGCGATTGCCTGCAAAAGCTCTAAAAATATTATTCCAGGTGCCGGGAATGTATATTGTTTCTTCCACTTCTCACTGCGGCGCTTAATTAAAAACTGCGCTATCGCCAGGTGCTGCCAAAGAAAAATGCATATGAGATCTTCTTTTGTTATTTTTGTTTCGGATTACGGGAATGCATATATAATGAATGGCTATTAAATTGCGTGAGTGGCAAAAAGTGGACAATAAATAGTGGGAATTTTCGGTTGCAGAACTATTTCAATCAATTTTTGACAAACACCAATAAAAGAGCTTTCGGAAATGAATTTATAATTTCCCAGGGCTTATTTTTACTTCACACTAGTTTTTTATATAAAGATTGTGTTTTTTTAAGTGAAAATAAATGGGAACCAATACAAGAAAATGCAAATATAAAAGGGGGGAATGTTTAATTCAAATAAACTCGATTCTCTATTGGATTTGATGAATTCCACTTTTCATTAGGCATACGCCACGTGGGACAGCAATTAAAGCAGCCAAATACCCCAACAAACGCTACATCTTAAATACATTTTTTTGTCTAAGCGTTAAATTTTATCCTCTTCGCTCTGGGCTGTAATTTTCATAAAAATTATGCAGATTAAATGTGGCAGCCAAGTTTGTTTAGCCGGGAAAGTGACATTAAACTCTCATAAGGCGCATCAGCAGAGACAACAAAGATGTCTAAATAATAAAGGCAACCTGAGCTGTTTTGGGACGGCGCACAAGTTGATTGAATAAATCACAGCAGGTAAATTTCACTTGAAACAGCTCTTGACATGCGTGAGAACAGGCTGACAGACTGAAAAGCGGCATCCAGAGCCGCAAAACTTTAAGAAACACAGGAAAAAATTACGACAAAGCTGTGAATTTATGAACTTGCGTTTTTTTTAAATATCGTTAAAAAATTGGGAAACTCCAGCTACCTCGCAGCAAAAATACTAAAAGGTTGATTAACATCTGCAACCCCAACTACATATAAAAGTAGTATATTGAAGGGTATTGGAAATCGATATTGCTCTCATTTTAGCTCTTTAGGGACACAACTTTCTAGCTCTAAGAAGTCCTTAGCCTGTATCGCGGCACGTACATACGTAATGAAACCGACTGACACGAAAAATGTATTGCCCAGGAGCAGGTTCTTCTGCGGATGAGGGGACGTAGGTGGTGGACGGGAGCGCTGTAAAGTTTTGCCATTTACAGCCCGGCAACAATTTGGCCAAGTAGCTGCCAAGCACCAGAGATAACTCAGACATAAGACCGGGGGAGCTTGGAGGTGGGAGCTTGAAGCTGGGCATTTCATGGCCCATTATGCCAACAGTGTGTAACAATTTCGAGAAATAAAAGGAAGCCCGCAGGGAATCGAATTAGTTTGCATTTATATTTGATGTTCGGCCGGCAGAAGCATACACATTTGCGCTGACGACTCGCCGGCAACCTCGGCGGCCCTTTAAATATTTTGTACACCTAATTGCATGTCGCTAGGGGCTAATTAAACGGCTGCAAGCCAGAACTAATTTACATGATCGCGAGTCGCGTCACGCAAACATATGGCCGGTGTCCAGGTATTCCGCATGGAGCCATTTCCCACCTGCAAGGTGTGCGAAGTTCGCCCGGCAATTAGCATTTTCTATGACCAATTTCATTGGTGTCGAATGCCACGTCACTGCCAAGGCTCTGCGGCACCCCCTTTGTGGATTCCTACATTCACATTCAATAAATGCAAAATGCGAGGCAATTACCATTGAGGATATTTCTGTCTCTAATTGCTCATGTACGTGGGTCGAAGGTCACCGTTGACGTACAAGTCCGCCATTCACCCTGTCCTCAATGAGAAATCGCACAATGACAGCCATCTGAAAACGTGGCAGGAAGTAACAATGGATTTAATATGTGGCCGTGGGTGCTAATATTAATCTCTCTCAAAATTGTCTATTTAATAAATCTTTAGTAACACGTTCTTAGAATGTAATTTTAAATTAGGGTTGTCCGTTAACTTTCAAGACAGGACAGGAACGTGGTTGACCCACCTGCTTATGGTAATTGAGAATATATATAACTTTTTAAACACATGAGCTCTTTTTTACCGGGTATAAAAATGTTTTTAAATACAAATGTATCGCTCTGCAAAATTCAATCTTTATATTAAGTTCCCAGTTAGTTGTAAAGGCTGGAAACTTATATATGTTGAGTATGCTTTACATTATCGTGTTAACCCTTTTCGATTTCTGTTACGGCCTTGAGCTGATTGTAGACCTTAATGCAAGTTTGAGTACATTTCGTGTTAAACCTCTGTATTTCCAAATATTTGCCAACTTCGCCGAACATTGTTTCAGGGGCAATTTGGAAAGTCAATTAGGCATTTAGACAGTTAATTAGGAGACACGCCCAACCAGACACCTTACCTGAAAAAGGGGAAGACTTTTAAAAACTCATTAATGCATAAATTTAGGAGCGCTTAAATAGCAGTGCGCAAAGGCCGGAGCAGCCCATAAGAAGTTCGATTCCGAATTAGAATCCCGGAGCCCAGTCGATGGCCAGCCTTCAGTTCCACGGCAACGTCGATGCGGACATCAGATACGATGTCGCCTTGGATCCGGCTCGCGACTTAGACCTGTTCCGCCTGCTGACGGGCTTGCAGCTGGCCATGGGAATGGTGCCGTCGCCCAGACTGCCCAAGTGGTGGCCACACTGGCTTAGATCCGGCGGGAGGCTGTTGGCTCGGGCCTACTGCTCGATGGTGATATTCACATCGCTGCACCTGGGCGTGCTGTTCACCAAAACAACGCTGGACGTCTTGCCGACGGGGGAGCTGCAGGGCATTACCGACGCCTTGACCATGACAATCATCTACTTCTTTACCGGCTACGGCACCATATACTGGTGCATCCGGTCGAAGCGCCTGCTGGCCTACATGGAGCATATCAATCGGGAGTATCGGCACCATTCCCTGGCCGGCGTTACCTTCGTGAGCAGCCATGCCGCCTTCCGGAAGTCCAGAACCTTCACAACCGTGTGGATCATGGCCTGCCTGCTGGGCGTAATTTCCTGGGGCGTCTCGCCCCTAATCCTGGGCATTCGAACACTGCCCCTGCTCTGCTGGTATCCCTTTGACGCCATGGCCCCCGTCACCTACTCGGCGGTGTACGCCACTCAGCTCTTTGGCCAGATTCTGGTGGGCCTCACTTTCGGCTTTGGGGGATCGCTGTTCGTGACCCTGAGCCAGCTGCTCCTCGGCCAGTTCGATGTGCTCTACTGCAGCCTGAAGAACCTGGATGCCCATGCCAGGCTACTGTCCGGAGAGTCTGTGAAGGATCTCAGGTAATAGACCTTATATTTGCTATTTTGGCAGATATCCAACCGATGCTTTAGTTTGCTCCAAAGGGAGCTGTTGCTGGAGGACTCTACCCGGGAGCTAAACCAGTATGCCGTTCTGAAGGAGCACCCAACCGATTTGCCGAAACTTTGTGCGGGACGCATCAGTCCCGGCCAGGGTAATGCATTCCACAGTGCCTTGGTGGAGTGCGTGCGCCTGCACCGCTTCATTCTCCACTGCTCCATGGAGCTAGAGGATCTGTTCAGTCCGTACTGCCTGGTCAAGTCCCTCCAGATCACCTTCCAGCTGTGCCTGCTGGTCTTCGTGGGAGTGTCCGGGACGCGAGAGGTGCTGCGTATCGTCAACCAGCTGCAATATCTGGGACTGACCCTCTTCGAGCTACTGATGTTCACCTACTGCGGTGAGCTGCTGAGCCGGCACAGCGTCCGGTCCGGGGATGCCTTCTGGAGGGGTGGCTGGTGGAAGCACGCCCACCACATCCGCCAGGACATTCTCATCTTTCTGGTCAATAGTCGTCGCGCTGTCCATGTGACTGCAGGAAAGTTTTATGTGATGGACGTGAATCGCCTGAGATCGGTAAGAAGCTAGACGAATATGAAGTGATATTCATGAAGTGAAAAATATTTAAACATAAATCTATGCAGGTTATTACACAGGCTTTCAGCTTCTTGACTTTGCTGCAAAAACTGGCGGCCAAGAAGGTCGACACGGATATTTAAGCTGGAACCGCATTTGTTCACATTGTTTGTTCACGTTGGTATTTATTCTGCACATTAAAAACAAGTCGAGTAAAATGCAAATAATATTTGCGTTTCCGCGTCTTATTGTTTGCTTAACATTTAACAAGATGACGAGGGCCTGCCCCCCAGCTCAGTCACCAGCCGAAAAGGTGGCTCTTAGTCCCATGTCTCTTTTGCCTTTGGCGTGTCACTGATAAACAGAGTGTTTTCCAGGAAAGGGGAAAGTTACGTCTCAAATATGTTGGTTGGCATCCAGCATCGCACCAATTGGATGCCCTACTACCTTACCCTGACTACTTTCTGCACTTTAAATAATAGACTACAACCCTTTTAAGTCAATAATAGGATAGTAAAGGTAGTAAAGGGATTAATACCCTTGTTCACATTTCATGCCTTAAAAAGGCATTAAAACTTGAATGGCATCCTACTGTAAATACTAAATTAATTTGGCTTTTTGAATTACTCATTTCGTTTAATCAAATATTCAAAATGTCCGGCTTTAACGACAGCAAGAAATCTGCATAAAATACCAGCTGAACCACCCTCGAAAAGGACCAAAGACATTTTCTTTGACATGGCGGAATCGTGGCTCAAGCTAATGTACCCACTCAAAAATGGAATCGCTGCGATGTCTGCGCGTATCTGTTGAGCAAAGTTCTCAGATTGTAGGAGAAGCCTAAAAGTCGCCTTTAATTTTGCGATTGCACGTTGTACACACGAACTTATGGCAAAGTTTTCAACTCATTTGCGCTTTGCATTTCTCATTGTGTCACAGACACAAATACCTACACCCCGGATCCACTCGCTGCCACATGAGGGGAAAAGTTTTCCTTCTTGCTTGGGTGACTCGCCATAACTTTGGATCTGGGATATGGAACGGGAGGGAGTGCCAAGGTATAGGTCTACCCATTTCCCCATTGCAACGTGTGTATTTATAGAGACTCATTTGTTTCATTTTTTGCCGCCTACTTTGGGCGCTGGGTGATTACCTTTTTGTTCCTTTGTATTGTTGTGCTTTTTGTGCTCTCGCTCGGCTCGGTTTCGTTGCGGAAATGCCTTTCACTTTTCCACTTCCGCTTCCACGTCCCTGTCATGCTAACTACCTTTATGCGTGTCTGCCGGAGCCAGCAGGATATTTATATTACATCATATTTGATAAGCGCAGTGCTCAGTTGAGCTTTGCTCTTGTCGACAAATGTCCTGGCCATATTTCTCCAGCAGTTCCAGTCGCTGGCATGGCAACTGACCTTCAGTTGTGCAGAACCTTGCCAGTCAAGGGCTTTGGGGCACAGCACCGGCCAAAGTAGACAGCTATCACGGGATTAGCATTTGAATGGCGAAAATAATGCATTCAATGGCCACTGCATAAGCAAAGGACCACAAACGGGAACTCAAGCTGGGACAATGATCGGATTAATCAAGCCATCAACAGAAATTTCAAATAATTGCCTAAGACCTAAGTAGGAGAAGAGCTTTCACAAGAAACAATTCACATTATTCAATAAATTAAGCCGTAATAAATTAGCAAACTAGAGTGTAGCTAATTGCAATAGCATAGCTTCCATTAATACAATTTTTACTGCGTGCCCATAAGGTACAAGGGTTTTTTAGCTTTCATCGTTAATGAAAACTCATATTTTACATCTTGCCAGAGGTAATAATTACTTCAACGAGATTGATCACGGAAATCTTGCTGTAGCCAATAAATAATCAAAGCTAAACTCCTGAACTTAAGACTCTCCTAAATAATGTATTTAAGAACTTTACACAACAACAACTCAACAGAAGTAAATAAAATAAAACAATAAAGAGCCTTGTACGTATTAAACAGGTTGGCAACCTCCATCTAAAAATCAACCTCATGCCAACACTTGCAGATACCTCAAATAAATTACGGACGGGCTGCTGCAAAAATAAATTTCTCGCTGCTTATTAGGTTTTAAAGATTATTGTAAACTGTGATTGATTTTTCAACCAGATTGAAGGTCTAGATTTGGGTTAAGCGAACCTTTGAAAACAAGTTTTATAACCCTTGCTGGGTATAATAATTATAGCCAGAGGTTTGCAACGCGCTGAAGGAATCATTTCGGACCCTGTAATGTATGTATATATGTTCTTGATCAGCATCAACAGCCGAGTCGGTCTAGCCATGCCCGTCTGTCTGCCCGTCTGATTATTCGCAAATTGGTCCCTCAGTTTAGAAGCTATCAGAATGAATCTTTACAGATAGTCATATAACTATTCTCACTAGTATTAATGTCAAAGCAAAACGATCAAAAAAATGTTAGAAAAAAAATTATAAATATGCTGCTTTACAATAAATATCCTGGTATATGGACATTTTTTATTATTTCAAAATTTCGGTTTAAGTTTTATTAAAATCGGGTGACTATATCATACATCATACAGCTGCAATAGGAACGATCGGTAAATGTAGAAGAAAATTAAAACTGTGAGATATGTTAAAACTGTAACTGTAAAATTGTAATGTAAACATAATGTTCGATTTTCTTATTATTTCACAAAAATTGATATATTCTTAATGAAACAATAGCAAGCTTCAAGGGTATAAAAACTCGCCGTGCCGAAGTTACCTTCCTTTCTGGTTTTATATAACGTCCAAAGGCGTATCTCTCATTAATGCATACTCGAGAGTAGCTTTCCTACTTGCTTAGTTACTTGATCAATAAATTAATATTTTATAAGGAGTCTTATTAAAATTCGACGACTACTTGCAAACATAATAACATGGTTACGCAACAGTATTTAGTGTTCAGGTTGCTATTTAAGTTTGTTTGTATTACAAAATTTGTAACTTCTGAAGTCTAGTCAATGTATTTTTATTATAAAACTAAATCCATTTTTGACCCGACCTTTAACTTAGTGAACTAAAATTGAGTGGATGAATGAAATAGAAATTTCCTCCCTGATCCATCCAGCGTGTCCAGTTGCTGTTGCCGTTTTCGTTCCCATTCGCGTTCCCGTTCCCTTCGTGTCCTGTCAGCGTCCTGCCAGTGGGCCAATGAAAACTGTGTAGAGTGCCCGCATAGCATTGACAGGATCTAGCCGCAGGCATTGCTGTCAATATCCCTTCAAATACTCCCACCGCCCATCGGTGGCCAACTTTGAAGTAGTCTTCTGAAATTAAATTAACACAAAGGCATGCCGTGTCAACTTTTTCAGCAGTCAGCTGGCGGTATTTTAATTGAAAGCAATCAATATGGGCCCCGGCAGCGGCATGTCACCTCGCATTGCCGAAAAGCCGAAGAAAATAAGGGGAGCTGTAGGGATTCGATGGAATTTATGGTTGTTGAATGGCGCTACACCGATTTTTTATACAATTAAAAGAAAACTTGAAATTAAATGTATATTTCATACGTCATTTTAAATTAAATGTGAAATAATCATTGTCGAAAATATTCTTATCATTGTATAGAAAATAGAGCTGGCTAGACAAGCCAGTTTTCCCCACATCAGAGGATTTTCATCAGAGGCATTATAAATTCCATTCTGCTATCCGAGCTGTGATCAAATGAACACAGATTCAATTCACACTCCTGAAAGGGCCAGACACCTGTCGAAATGATGTTTCGTCATCCACTCGGTGGGCGGTAATCTAATCAGGACACCCCGCCCAAGCTGGGCTGGTGTCAAAGAGCCCGTCCATTGTTGGGTAATTTCATTATTACTCCATATTACATTTGCATGATGTTCCCCTCACCTAGGCGAGTAATGGAATGTGCTTCTGAATTTCAAACATAATTGCCTTCGGATTGTGCAACATGTCGCATTCGCAATTTCGGTCCCCAAACAAAAGGTAAATATGGTTTTGAGCTTGTGCGTACATTTTCTCGTGCGTACACATACATGGGTGTGTGCTTGTGTGTGGATTTTGGCTTTGTCGGGTTGTCACATAAATTGCATGCGATTCAGTCAACGGGCTTCGGCCTGCGGTCTGGACAAAGGACCGCCCCATGATATGTTCACACAGGCAAAGCAAAGCCGCATATAATTTGCCATTAGCAAAGCCACCTGGGTGGTGAGTGGGAATCCTTGTTA
This sequence comes from Drosophila orosa, assembly GCA_018904745.1. Taxonomy (NCBI): domain Eukaryota; kingdom Metazoa; phylum Arthropoda; class Insecta; order Diptera; family Drosophilidae; genus Drosophila; species Drosophila orosa. The sequence continues at coordinate 8,654 of JAEIIH010031149.1, forward strand.
ATGGCTTCTTCGTTACCTGCTCGCCTCGGCTTGTCAGTCGCATTCAAATGCAGGCATACACTTAGTCGCCGCCAGCGTTTCTCCTTCCGAGTTGCGTATTCGAAACGATCGAAAAACAATCTTAATATATAATAAGACCGTAAAATTATCTTAGAAGTCAGAAGTCCAAATTGTGTAAAACCAGAGTTTTCGTGAAAGGTTCGCATAATTATCTCCCCTTAACAATGAAGCGGAATTGCATGAAGGGCATTAAAACCCGATCTACTTCGAAGAGAGACTGCTCATATAATAGGTAATTTTTGATGATCATCACAATTATTACTTTTGTAACTTAATGGCTCTTGAGTGCTCTGATAGAACACATTGCCATAACGCCATTAAAATCCCATCAAAAGCCCATAATAATAGTGTTAATTTATACGTATTACGTATACGTATGTATTTTTAAACATTTTTAATACAAATATCATCAAAAGTAATGATTACATAATCAAAAATGTTTTTTTTAATAAAAAACAAGAAAGGAAGCTAACTTCGGTACACCGAAGTTTGTATACAGTTTGAAATTTGATTATTAAGAATTGATTGAAAAAAGACAACAGTTGGTACATACATATATAATTTTGTTGAATTTAAAATCATTTTAACACCTTAATGGCAATTCCAGTTACACCCAGTTCCGACCTATACACTAGTGGGAATATAAAGAAAGCTTTTTGCAAAGTTTCATTAGATAGCTTCAAAACTGAGAGACTAGTTTGCGTATATTCGGACAGACGAACGGACAGACGGACATGGCTAGATCAACTAGGCTGTTGATGCTGATGAAGAATATATATATGTACATACTTTATAGCGTCGGAAATGACACCTTCACTGCGTTGCAATCTTTTGACTAAAGTTATAATACACTGCAAGGGTATAATAACAGGAAGAAATAGGTTTTAAATATTGATATAGTATAACTATTAGGTAACTTTTGCTCTAGACCATCTATCTTCAAATAATAATTTTTCTATGCGCCCTTAAAACCAAAGTACTTTATAGTGAAGTCAGTCGTTAAATCTAAAATAAATGATTTATCAGAGGTTATTTCGCGTAATTGAATATAAATTGGCAACGGGAACGGTGCTGAAGGCCTTTTAACATGCTCATATTCCATTATCCTCTGGAAACGACTTTGTATTCGATTCTGGTGAGCCATCAAGCAACTATTGTCTGTGGGCCTTGTGGACGAGCGCGAGAGTTGTTGGGCGGGATTTGTGGCGCAAAGCGGCTTTAAAATGTAGCAAAATTGCATGGCACTTTGAGAACAGGCAGGGCAATGCGATTCAGCCTTTTGTGCTGATGCAAAGAGGCAATCGAAATGACCATGAAATGCGCAACAAGGGACAGGGAGGGAACAGCATCTGGGCCATAAATCAATGCAATCAATGCCCACACTATTCATGGCAGGTGGCTCGGTTTCCCATTTCCCATTCCCCTTTCTCAGAATACACGATTGCACAGACAGTCGATTGTGTGTCCGTTTGGTAAAAAGCCAAGGACAAATGGGAATCTGCAGCCACTGAGCCTTTCATACCCTGCAATTGAATAGAGACTACAATCTGCTGGCTGTCGAACATAAAGACTGCGAAATCCTATTACACAATCAGCCCTCGCATTCAGAATAAGTGGTCTGCGTGCTGAACTTTAGCTGCAAGAATAGGGAATTGGATCTAGTTTATGTAAAATAGTCTTGGTATTTGGTATTATCCTCTGAACAGGTTGACAGGGGACATTTGCATCTCAGCGGTTTATACACAAAGTCTTTTGGGAGATAAAAATAGAAAAATTAAAAGAATAAACATACTTAACAAATATTATATATTTATTAATAAAATTAGGTTAGACATACTTTAAAAAAATTAAACCAACAGCTTTCGTAGCCTTTTTTTGTTTTTAGTGAGATTTAAAATGGTACATACCTATTTTTCTTAATTAATCTTTCGC
>JAEIIH010031167.1:0-11540 GCA_018904745.1 Drosophila orosa
TATAGTTGAAATATGTGAAAGGATTGAAGGGGAGAGCGAGAGGCAAATGGTCGAGAACAGTTTATTCCACACCATCACAAGATCATTCTAGAACGTAGATATTTTATAAAAAATTTATTTCTGACCCCCTCAGATTTAAGAACCACAATATACTTTTTTAAAGGTATTTGATTTGCTGAACTCGAATCCGACCGTTTTGGTATTTTTTTTTTTTTTTTTTTTTGTGAAGAAAAAACAGCTGGCGCGGCGGCAGGCAGGCAGCTTGAAACAGCTGATGTAAATTGATTTATTTTGAGTTTGTTTGAATTTTACAAGCATCATGAATTTAGCAACAAATAAAAAAAAAATGTTTATTAATGCGGCCTTGTTGGGGTTCATGGTAGCTTTGGCAGAAGAGGAGGAGGAAAATGAAGGGCACCAGCAAGACAAGCTGAGAATCCGTCAACGAAGGTGTTGGGTCAACCCGTATTTGCAGAAAAGAAATGGAAGAGGAAAATATGCGAATGTGAGTAATACAAAGGACTACCAATTCATTGCAACCTCAGCTAAGAATATTGTGTTTTAGTTTGAGAACTTGACGAAAAATCCAACCCATTTCTTTGCAAATTTCCATATGAGCTTTGATAGCTTTCAAAGTCTATTTTGCATGGTGGAGCGTCATCTTATGCCGAAGAGAATATCCCGTGGCGCCGACTTTATACGAGCTGAGCTAAAGTTTGCCGCTGTCCTCGAGTAAGTGGGGCTAAATGCTGTTAATTTCACTAGCTCAAGTGTTTCTTTGCACAGGTACCTTGCCTCGGGAGAGATGCAACAGGATGTAAGCTCAGCTTACAGGATTAGCAAACAGCACTTCGGGAGCATTGTCTCTGTTGTGTGTGAGGCCCTCACCACAGAGCTGGACTGGGAGATTCCGCAATGGGAGAAGTACTCAGTCCTGGGTACTGCTCTCGACTGTGAGAAGACCTGGAACTTGCCGAATTGCGTTGGAGCAATCGGCGGCAGGCTTATGGGGGCTAAGGCTCCAATACGGCGCAGACAAGTAAACACTCAATTTGTACCTTAAACTGAATTGCATACATATATGAAAGAGCTGCACTCATTCCAGGACTTGGATTCCATACCGATTTTTGTCGTTTGTGACGCCTCCCTCAGATTCACTTACCTGGACGTGGGCGATATTGGTAGCGCGGACGATCCAGATCTTTTCGCCAAATCGAACCTCGGAAAAGCTTTACTATTGGACAGTTTATACTTTCCGGAGGACAGCTGTGTAAATGGGTCACCGATGACATTCTATGTTGTGTCCGGCGACGACACATTCCCGTTGATAAAGCGAATTGTGAAACCATACGCATCGAACACCATTACTAGAGAAGAACGATACTTCAACGATCGCCTCCACCAAGCGAGCAGTTCAATTGACAAGTCCTTCAGTATTCTAAGTGCCAAATGGACGATTATGCGACGGCAAGTCTTGTGCAGCTCGGATAGAGCAAGGCAAATAGCAACGGCGTGCTGCTTGCTCCACAATTACCTGCTGCGTACAAAGCCAGAGGAGTACACGGATTGGTCGCCACAGCAGAACGAGGGTATGGCTTCAATTAAATCGGGCATTGGACCAGGCAACACTGAGGACTACCCCAAATTTGTTCGAGATAGCATTAAAAATAGTTTAATTATGAAGAAAAGAGGTGTCAGTGAATGAAGGGAACCCACAAAATCACAAATACGCTTAAAAACTAAGTCTTATAATATTTCAATACAGTTTTCTCTTGTTTTCCACTTCTTTTTTGGCAATCTCCTGCAGAAACTCCGTTACTTTAAATACAGCGCGTTGTGAGTTTTGCGGCGACATCCCGGTAAGAAGAGTATCCCAGTAACCCAGCACTGTGGCGTTCTTTGAGACAGGCTGCTCTAGACAGTGCTTAGTTTCCTTGAGAAAATTGCCTAACATGTCGACAATTGACGCATTAGATGTCGACTGTGCGCTTCTTCTCCGTCTGGTCTTGGGCTTTGGCTCCATTTTAATAGATTCACCGCTCTTCAATGTTAACAGCGCATCGACCGGAATCTCTGCAGATCCTGTCATCCAGTCAGCAACCTCACCATCATCACAATCGTCACCATCTTCGCCATCGGCTTCATTCAGAACAATTGGGCTGGAGGGTCTACTATTTTTTTTAAAACAAAGATAAATTAACTTATGCTCAGTAAAAAGCTTAAACTAGGCTCTTACGGTCTCTTGACTACGGGTTGAGGCATAAAGGACATAGCTTCCGCAAACATCCAATCGATCTTTTTGGTAGATAGCAGCGGATCGTAATACGCTCCGTCGAACTGCTCGCCACAGTCCCGCTTGAAATGATATCGGTAGCTCTCCTTCAATGAAGCCCACGCTTCCCTGCAATGATTGACTAAAACAATGCATTTTAATTATTGAAATCGGATAAAATATATGGTTCTTAATTACCAGGTTTGTTCACATGCTCAGACACGGCATTCCAAGCAGCTTGCACCTTATCATAATTCTTATGATGCATGTCCGTGATATCCCACAGTAGTGAGTGCTTTTTAATAGATTGAATTAGGCGGAATTTTTCAGCATTTGTAAAACACGGTCTTTTTTTACGAAGTGCACTCATTTTACGGTCGTTGGTCGGTACACAAAACAACAAAAACTGCAAAGATGTCGCCGAAATGTTACCTAGTTATTTTTTACTACGACGCCTTAAAACCTTAGTACTCAGCAGGGTGACAGCAGCGATAACGATACAAACTAAAATAAAACTAACTAAATACCAAAAAATACCACCTGAATGTCAGGAAATACCATCCGTTTAATATATTATTATATTATTATAATATTATAATATTATTAATATTAAAATTTTATTTATTTATTTTAGAAACAATTAAACAATTAAAAAACTTTTTTTCTAACAGTAACTCCTCTGCTCCGTTGATATTGGCGCTTGTTCAAGGCAAAATTCCATAGTCACACACCGACGCCGCGTATCAAAACACTTCATAATTTGAGAAATACCAGATTATAAAGTTTAATGCAACAGTTTTAAGAATTTGAATAAAAATATATCGAGAATACAAAATACAAATTATAAATTGTGCGTGTTCAGTAAAATCCAGCTTAATACTAAAAAAAACTATCAGTATCACACTATATTAATAGTATGTTCACACTTAATACTAAACACTACTTTAATTCGCTTTGTATATTTTTATTGCCGAATTGTATTTTCCACAGGCCAGCACACGGTCACTCAATTATGATTCTTCAAATTGCAGCGGCTTTAAAAAAAAAACAGAATAAGAAGTTTTACATATTTACATATATATTCTTAATCAGCATCGCCTTAGCTATGTTCATCTGCCTGTACGAAACAAACTACACAGATCTACCAAACATTTAATTCTGTTGCTAGCTTTTAGTTATCCTGAACATTTACAAATATAACGCCAATAAAATTAGGGGACAAAGAGGCGGCAAAAATGGTTCGACGAAGCTCTCTCTGCGCTTTTCAACTTTCATTCCACTCGGAAAATGTTATGTCAGGTATCTTACACTTGACTACTGGTGTTTTCATAGCTGTCATTGTTTGTCTCACTATGAGAACCTGCTAGTAGCATTGGATTCTTTCTTGTTAAATTATTGAAAATCCCGGTCTGGTGACAATACCAAGATTTATAATAGATTTCTAAGGACAATAAAAAGTTCAAGTTTTAAAATTTAATAGTAAAGAATTTACAATAGGACTCACAAACTTGGGCACATTGCGGACTCACCGAATTAAAAAAAAATCCATGCAAAATAAACAACAATTCTTTCTTATTAAAGTAAATCAATAAATAATTAATAACATTATTAGAGTACTCCCTACTCCAGCTACGTGGCGTCCATTAGGAAACGCTGGAAGACCTCGCCATCTGAGCTGGGCAGCTCCGTCTGCTGCTGGGGGGAGTAGAGTCTCAAGTTCTGGAGCTGCTGCAACGGAGAACTGTTGCCATTGAACTGTATAACGGCAGCCGGCTCCAGGGGGACCAGATGGGGATGATTCTCCGCCGGTTCCACGCCACAGATGCCCAACTTCTGACACTGCTCCACCACGATGTCGTCGATGGTCTGCGAGAGCAGTGCCTCTTGCTCCGGATCCGCCATCGAGCCGGTGGTAATGGCCGCGATCTCAGCGCTAGCCGGCGAGGGCTGTGTGGGTGAGTTGCTGCCTTCCAGAAAGGCCTTGATTAGCTGCTCCGGGGTCTGGTTGTCATCGGCGACGCATCTGTGGGTGCGTTGGCTCACCTTGTAGCGGAACGTCTTCTGGCAGAGATCGCACTTGTAGGGCATGACACCCGTGTGGATGCGGGTGTGGACAAGGAAGGACACACGTTGCCGAAAGCATTTGCCTGAAACGGGATTTAGAAGAGTTTTAAAAATCGCCTTGCAACCCTGTGATATATGTATATGTATATACATAGGCGATACTCACCGCACACCTCGCACTTGAAGGGCTTCTCGCCGCTGTGGATCCGCTGGTGGTTGTGCAGCGTGGAGAGCTCCTTGAAGGCCCGTCCACAGACCCCACAGACGTGGGGCTTCACCTCGCTGTGGTAGAGCAAATGCTTGTGATACGACTGCTGGAAGGTGAAGGTCCTGGCGCAGATCTCGCAGGTGTAGGGCATCTCGCCAGTGTGGAGCCGCTTATGCTTCTTCAGGAAGTATTTGGTAGTAAAGGACTTGGTGCAGACGTCGCACTCCCACAATTTTGGCGTGGCATTGGCTGAATCCGGTGAGCCCGGTGATTGCTGGAGCATGCTCAGTGCTCCGCTCAAGGCATAGGGCTGGGAAGTAGTGGATGCTGAAGTACTGATGCTGCCAGTGGCCGCCGCCTCCTTGTGTCGAATGCGATCGCAAATGCTGAGCTTGGGCAAGGGATTGATGGTTATGGTGGTGGTGACGGGGCTGGAACTGGGGCATTGTACGCCCATCATGTGCACCACTTTCAGGTGGATCCGCAACGAACCCTTCATGCGAAATGTCTTGGAGCAGAGGTGACACTTGTAGGGCTCCTGATCCTGTAAGTGTAAAAAGCCACACAAACTCTTATATTTGCATGTAAAGTTGGTATTTCAAATGAAAGTAAATGAATTTAGAAAGGGGGTAGGGACATAATAGGTAAAGAAGTACATGTGTATGTATGTATATTTATTTTAATTTACCGGCTCCTCCTTCAGCTCCAGCTTCAGCTGATTCTGATTTGGCTCCGGTTCCGCATTCTCGTGCACCAACCTGATGTGCATGTCCCGTAGCTCCGTGTTCCGAAAACTAAACTCGCAGATGTCACAACTGGCGGGAGGCGTTGGGGGGACAGGTGGAGGGGGCACGGCAACGGGCTTGGTCCTAGATCGTCTGGCCCTTCTTTTGGGAGCGGATACAGCGACCAGGGGAGGAACGGGTAGAGCCTGAACAGGGTGGATGGCAGGTGCATCCTGGCTCATCAGACTGGTGTGCGAGAACAAGTGAATGGTGAGCTTGTCCAGTCCCAGGAACAGCTCCTTGCAGTTGGCAAAGGGACAGGCCAGTGGTCCGTTGGCCGCCTTAATCAGGCGCTGCTGCAGGGCGTCAATGCTGCCGAAACTGGGCACGGCGCACAGCGGACACAGAACCGACGTGGAGCACATTCTACGAGCGAAGTGTCTCGAGTCTTATGCAAATTGTTCACCTTCTACGAAGATGATTCCTCCTGTTCAGTCGGCGAAAATCTATTCAGGAGTCCATTCCCAGACAGCGCATACAGCTCGGTCTTTCCGCTTTCAGAATTTTCTAAAAATATCAGCAAGTGAAAATTTTTGAAAACTTTCAGGCCCAGCGCTGCGATCTGAGATCTTGCTCGGCACCGATGCCAGCTAAACGAAATAATGAAAAATAATGAAATGCCCGGCGCTGATCGCCGCCGGAATCGAAGAAAAAGAATTTCGAAAACACTCGTAGAAGCGCCGAAAACTCATTTCTCGAACACCGCACTGCACTCTCTCTGTGTAGTCGTCGGGTACCTAATTTCGAAATATAGCTTTGGACATGTGTATATATAAATATATTTGGCCGATATATCGTACTTCGTCGGCCGTTTGGGCTTTGTTCTTGTGTTTGTAACGCCAGAGAGGCGGCCATCTGCAAATGATATACAAACGCCGTGTGCCAGGTTTGTACTTAAAAGACATCAGCGATGATCTATCATTATGGATGACCGCCAGGTTGATGCTATTATTATATTCATTCAGATATGTAGCTAATCTGGGTTGATCTTTGTTTCGTTTCAATTTTGTATAATGCATATGTTTCTGAAACCAAAAGGGCTGGTTTCTCGATGTTTCGATTTGTCAACTTAACGCAGCCTTATCCGGATATTAGCAGTGATAAGGAATATGTATGTTCATAACTATAAAGCTGCAACTTTATATATTTTTGATATAGAATCTATAAACTTTTTCATTTTTTACCATTTGGGGTAATTAATATTATTTATTAGAGTTCGTGTTGCTGAAATTGTAATAATTCTTAAATCAAAATATTTTAATAGAAAAGGGAATACAGAATTATTTAAATTATTAAATGATGTTGTGTATACATCCCAGGCATTCTGAAATACTTTTGGAAAAACGCCTCGAGGCTCTCTTAGAAGAGCATTCGAATGTCGGCATGCTTTGTGCAGGAGAACACACTGGGACATTCGGATGTGTAGCCTCATTGGATTTGTTGTGGGCTATTTTTATGGTCGCTCTCCCTTCATTTTGGCCCGCTTTGGCAACGCATTTTAGTCGGGTTTTCTTTAGCCAGCAAATATGTAAACAGTGTAAACAGCAATGGGCCAAGCACGTGAAGCTACCTGTGAGGGACAAGCAATATCAGATTCTTTCGTTGATGACCGAATATACAATTTATAACAAAAGAAAACTAATAGGGGGATTGAGAGCAATATCATTTCTTCTTCGTCGGCATGGGCAGCTCGAGGGAGATTACGCTAAGACCAGAGCGAGAGGTGGTGGAGGAGCTATCGTCCTTGAGGGAGCTCATATCGGATGCCGAAGACCTGGCACTCATTCCTCCACCGAGGAAGCCCTTCCCCTTAACACTGATGTAGGATCCCACCGTGTCAGATGACTTGACCGAGGAGCTGCCCCAGGATACGGTGCTGCGGGTGCGTTTCAGGTGCATCGGCAGCTTGAGACCCTTGCTCAGCATGTAATGCAGGATCTCCGGCCCATTCTCGTCGCTGTTGGCCAGATCGGCCAACATGTTGAGCGCCTTAGAGTTGCGAGCCTCAAGCTCCTGTGCACTGAGATCCCGCTCAAACTGCTCCATAAACTCTTCGCTGATTGGCTTTGCTTCGATCTCTCGCAACTCCCTCCGGATCTCTCGCTGCGCCCGCTCCAGCTTCATGCGCTGCTCATCCAATTCCTTAACAATCTTCTCCAGCACAGCAGCGTGCTCGGCCCGTCGCGCCTTTGCCTCCGTCAACTTGGTAATCAGGTCCTCCTCCTCGGCCCTTTGAGCGTTGTGTTTCTGATCGTAATGCTGCGCCTTACATTTCAGCACCTTCAGTCTTTCCAGGTCGCGGCAGTGGGCAGCCTCCAGCTCCTGTAGCTCCAACTCGGCTTTCTCACGATCTGCACAAAAAAGAGGATAACGACTACAGCATTCCTCCTCACAATTCTCGGATTCCCGGACTTACCCATCGAATTGTCGTCGACCGATGTGAAGGTTTTGCGGTAATTGCTGTTGGACACATCGAACTGGCGCAGCGTGTTCTCCAGGGCGACCACCTCCTTCTCGGCCTTGAGCACCTTCTTGTTAAGGGCGTCACCCTCGTCGGCGAGCAACTGGCGCTCCTGGGCGCTTGCCACCTTTAGCTGTGTGCTGGTCATAATGGTGCCATCCTCGTTCTTGCCCAGCAACTTGGCAGTGAGTTCGAATCTGGCCTTCACCACTTCGATCTGCTTCTTTCGCTCGCCGATGTCGGCCCGCAAGGTGCTAAGCTCCTCGTTCAGGTGTTTCTTCTTCAGGAGTAGCACTTCCTCCTGGCTGCGCAGCTGCACAGTGCGATCCTTGATGGCACGCCGAAAAGCCAGACGGTGTTGCCCCAAATCGTAGGTGCCCTGCTCGCAGCCACCGATGCCCACCTCGAGATCGTTGCAGCGCATCTTCACCATGTTTAGATCCACAATAAACTCAGAGTTGTCGTAGCGATTCTGGCGTAATCTCTTCACGGTTCCCTCGCAGTAAACTTGGGCCTCCTTGATCTTGAACCTAACCATATCGAGTTCCTTTTCATCGTTATTATACTGGACAACCAGGTTGTTCATATTATGGTTGAGCTTCTTGTTCTGCGCTTCCGTAGAGCGGATTAGGGTTTGCAGCTTCTCGAACTCCTGCTCCAGATCAGCCAGTCGCTCGAGGTTTTTCGCCTCCAACTCGGGATCGTCGCACTGGCCCTTGAACTCGGCATAATTCCGCTCAGCCTCCAAATACTTGAAGGACAGATTATAGTGGATCTCCGTTTGGCGCTTCAGTTCTTGAAGCACCAGCTGCTGGTTGCGCTTGATGGACACCAGATTGGAGGCCAGCGAGTCATTCTGCACGTTCAGCACCTTTTCCTCGTCCTGCAGCTCGGTCACCTGCCTTTGGGTACGGAACAGCATGTCATTTACCTTCTCCTGCTCTTTTTCCAGATTGCGAAGCGCCGTCTGCTCCGCCTCCATCATCTCCTCTAGAATGCGCAGGCGTTCATCCGCATTCAGAGCTTTATTCTGCATGGAGGCTAGTCTGCCCTCAACCTTCTCCATAACAGAGGCGAAGTTCTCAATCTCTTTGGTCTTTTCATCCCGCTTCTTCATCTGGCTACGGTTTTCCATGCGCTGCAAATGCACTCGGTTCGCAAGATTCTCCAGCTCCTTACGCAGGCCTTCGATCTCGCGATCCTTCAGAATCGACTCATCTATCAGCATCTGAATCTGGTTCTTCAACTCCGAGGTCTCCTCGTTCAGTGTTTCAATTGTGATCTCCACCTGGCGGTTATTTTCGATCACATCGTTTAGTTGGTTATCGTGCTCTTTGTAAGTTATGGTCGACTGTCGCGCCTTTTCGGCCAACTCGGCGCATTCCTTCTCGCTGCGCTGGATGTCGTTCTCCCGTTGGGTCATCTGATTCACTGCATTCTTCCAAGTCTCTACCATCTGGCGCCGTTCCACGTGAGCCGCCCTATACAGACAGGCGGTCCGCTCCAGATTCTTCTCCAGCGTCATTTGCTCGTCGTAGAGAAGGACCACCTGCTTGCGCCGCTTGTCGATCTCGGCCTGTAGCAATTGGCGCTTGGTGTTTAGCTCTCGAGCCTTCTGCTGGTCGTCCAAATAATATTTCTCGATCAGCTGGTAGCCCTTGTTCCCGTCTTCCATCGCCTCAGTCCACTCCACCAATGTGGTTTTCGCGGACTTGATGCGGGACGTCAACTCGTCGATCTCTCGCTTGTTCTGGCAGATCTTCCCTGTTTGTGGATGCATTATAGAAATAGTAAGTAAATATTTTTGAAGAAGAAATGTAAATAGTAATAAACCCTCATTCACCATAATGCACATATATTAAGACACGATGTAAATATTAATAATACCTAGCTTAAGGCCTAGTAGCTATAGCTTATAACCTGTGGTTGGTGTCAGTTTGTAACTGCTGCGTAACCAGAATAAATAAAAATTTACAAAATTTGTCCATTGAACCTTTATAGACTTGTAAATTTATAATTTAATGCACGGGACTTACGTTCTGTGACCTCGGCATACTCCGTGTACTCTTCCAACTCTTTTTGGTTCTTCCGCAGATCCTCCTTAATCTTATTGCGTTCCAAGATCACCAGCTGCACCTTATGAGCCTCTCTGATCTCGTCATCCTTCATCGAGCTATATAGAGTCTGAAATGGCAACGTGGAGACAATGGGCCGACACCTCCAAGGCGATTTCTTACCATATTCTGTTGGATAGTGGCCTCAATGTTGCGGGTATGCCGCTGCACTGCCTGCTCTCGTTCGTCAAGAGAGTTCATTCGCTGCTGCACTTCTGATTTCAGGACCCTCAATGCGGCAATCTCCTTAAGAATTGCTAGGTTCTCGGCACTAGCCATGGGAATGTCGGCCTCCACCGCCCAGCCCATGGAGGCCATCGCATTCATCTTGTAGTCGTCCAGCGAGACCCGCTTCATGTCGTCGGTTCGATTCATCTTGCTGTGAGATTAGCCCCTCAGCTGGGCCAGATTGTATAGGATCACTCAGAGTTTTGCGAGCTTCGTTTTCGAACTGTGTTGTGTGATATCATATAAGCAAATGTGACTCTGTTTTTCGTATCAGTGGCAAGAGGACTGCCCAGAGCAACGGTTTCTATGGTTGCAAATACATATTGAAACGCAGACACTGATACTTTTGTATGCTCATTGCCTTCGCGGAAATGGCATTGTACAGCACATTGAACTCTAGTAACTATTGGTCTATAAAAGATAAATAAGAAAGAAACAAGAAAGGAATCAAACTTCGGCACACCGAAGCTGGTATACCCTTGCATTTTTATATCCATTTTTGTCAAATAAAAAATAACAAAAAAAGACCTAACATGCCAGTTCCAATAGTAGCTATATGATATGTCATCCGATTTGGAAAAATGTAAACCGAAATTCTAAAATATCAAGAAATGGTCATCTCACGAATTAGATGAAAATATGTTGAAAAATAAGAAATTGTAATATTTTATATAGCCGTCCGATCTTGTCCGTATCGTTATACATATATAGTATTGAGAAACCTTTTATCATTACGCATCGCCCGAACTGTTTCTTTTTAAACAAACAGGTGTAACTTAAAGCTCATTACCATGCATTAAATAAAATCTTGGAATAGTCTTTTCGCCTTTGGTTATTTAATTGCAATTAGTTTATGCACCCCCAACCGGATATCTCATGCAGCACAAAACAAGCTTTGTGCTTAAAAAAAGACTAGCTTGCGTATAATAGGACAGACGGACTGATAGGCATGGCTAGATCGACTCGCCTGTTGATGCTGATCAAAAATATATATACTTTATAGGGTCGTAGATGACTTCTTCACTGCGTTGCAAACTTCTAAAAAGCAAAAGCAGTTAAAAGCTTTCGCTTCAGGAAAACTTTGACTTTTGTAAAATGACTAAATTATTAAATTATCGGGCTAAAGAGGAGGAAATTGTAGCGAAATATTCAGGTACCTGAATTTCTCGTTTACCAATCACTGAATCGGGGATGCATCCTTGAGGCCGGCATCCGTTGTGTTGATAAAACTGATGAAAGGTGTATTCATTTCCCATTCCAGAAAGTCACTTAAATTGTCATTATAATCTTTTGTTTTATTTGCTTGCTTCTTGGTTGGTTTGCTTACTTCTTTTTCGTATTCATAGAGCAATTGTGTTTTTTGATGTAACTACATACATTGGTATTATGTAATATTAATGTTATTTAA
>JAEIIH010031172.1:0-22148 GCA_018904745.1 Drosophila orosa
AAAAAGGATTAAAAAATCAGCATTTTGGGTCTTATAAATCTATATTTATCAATATTATTTAAGACAAGTGCATCTCTTTTATAGATCACATTTTTCTCTGTATTTCTTTAAGAAGTATGACATGTGTGTGCGTTGGCTTGCGGGCAAAAGTTTTTAATGTGAAAAGTGCAAAGGAGAGTGCAACCCTCATGCAGGAAGGAGGCATGTCACTGCCTCAGAAACCCCCTCTCCACACACACTCATAGCTCACGACCCCCCTTTTTGGGCCACGGCCCGCCACTGTCACTGCATTTTAATTTACTGCATACCTTGAGGCGCCATTCGCCTGCTCCTCGCATGCCAAGTGGCAAAGTCCAATGTACGCTCCTCCGGAGACGAAGCTGACTTGTTGCCTTCGCACAGATACACCTCCTGCCACACACACACACCCCCCTTACATTTCTCCCCCCCCTTAGATACATCCAACCCTCCTCCTCGGCGGCTGTGACAAAGTGGCGCTGCGTTTTGCATTTTACTGCAAATTAAAGGATTTCTTTTGCCTTTTCGAGTTGACAACTTAAGATACTTAGGCATAAAAAGCCTGTCATACATGTCTGCCCTGCCCTCATGAGTGTGGCATGGTGTGTGTGTGTGTATGGTGTGTGTGTGTGCGTAAAGAGAATTAAGTGCAGTGCGCTTTGTTGAGAATCACTCGAAACAAAGCCACACGATGCTGCGGGTCTGCTACCCTTTTTCACCCCTCTTTCACCGCCTGTAGCCTGCTCTTCTCTCCACTGACTGCTGACATGCGGGGTCGTCCTGTCAATCCTCCCTCGCCCATTTACCGATTTTCTGCACCTTTCTCGCCTGCGTCCATTTTATTATTATTTTGCCTTGATTATTATTTTCCATTTGCGCAAAATTAAAATATGGCAACAACAATGACAAACACCATTTTTTCGGGTGCAAAAAGTACACAAAAAAAAAAAAAAGAAATACAACAAAAAATAATACAGAGGGGAACATAGAAAAATTGCAAGCTCCATTCAACCGCAAGGCAGTCATGGGAGGCAGGAGGCAGGAGGCAGCAGGAGTTGAATGCATGAATAATGTGAAACTGAAAACTTTTCATCAAAAATCAGCCAAGGGCTAAAACTGGACGTGAAACAGGCACAGCAGCAGTAGCAGCAGCAGCAGCAGCTCCATCTCTCCCTCTTGGGACTGGCACTGGTGTCCTGGCAGATAGGGAAAAAAGGAACTCTGACAGGATGCCATGAAAAGCTCGCTTTGGTGTGACAAATCAAAGACTAACACTGAGCGCTTTGGTTAGAGCACAAAACGCACGCTCGGATGACTGGCAGTCCCTCGAAACGGAGAGTGAGACAGGGATATGCCAGCAGAAAGAGATGGAGACAGATGGGTGTGGGGGTGGAGGCCAGAAAGAGAGCAGAAGCTGGACAGATCTTACCCAAGCTGGGCGGTCGCAGTTGAAAGGCGCTGACAGGCCGCAGTTGCTTAATGGCAAACCCAGGCCAGGAAAGTCCTCAAGAATATGGAAATAAAGCAAAGTTTGATCACTTTAAGGATATGTTTAGGAATATCAAAGATTAGGAATAGGAATTGTTTAGTTAGAAACATATAAGATAGTTCTATATACTCTTTGAACTTTTATGAACATTAAAACAAACTAAATTCCGTTAAATAACTTCCAAGAAGCGTATTTTTGGCTTAATCTAAAATCCTTACAATTTATTTTAAAGCAAATAAACCAATCCCGTAGTCAACACTATATTTAACCCTTAAATGCTTTCAGTTTAGTTTGCGGGAATGCCAAAACATATCTATTTTCGATATCAATTCCCGTTTTAATTGATTGACTTTCGCACATCTGCACTGCTGCTCTTGCCTTGCTCTTTACCATCGAAAAACCTCCACTCGATGGGTTGGAATACCAGGCAAAAGAGTTATTTCAATTTGCTGTGTTTAAGGATACTCGCTCCTTTTGATACTGCATTTGCGAATAAAATACAACGAAACACAGGGAGTCCCTTTATTTTTTTTGCTCTCTAATCAGAGCGCGCGCCTGCAAACAATGGCCATCCTGCCCAAACCAAAGGCGAACCCACTCGCAGCTCTGAATCCTGGCATCCTGGCAGCCTGGATTGTAATGAAAACAAAAAAAAAAAAAAGGGGGCAAAAGCAACTCGCTGCCACTGCTGCTTGTTGCTTTTGGCATTGTTCTTGCTGTTCTTGCTGCCGCATGGCTCTACTTTTATGCACATGCAATTCTTTATATTTTTGCCATATATTTTGCTGTGCACAAATTTATTTGCGGCTGCAATTCCAATTCCCCCGTTTGCCAGGACGTCGCAGGACGACTCGGTCGCTACTCCCGGTTATTGTTGCGGCTGCAACTTTGGTTAATGCTCCGCTTTTGCGGGGGATGTGGCAACAGCGGTTTGGGGCATGGGTCTGGGAATCGGCTTTAAGTGAAATACAGGATTGCAGGATTTCAATTTGTCATTGGTCTTAAAGCTTGTGACAGGAAGCAAAAGCCTCTTACCCCCCAGGCTGGGGGGGTGGTTGGAGAGAGTCAGTGCCAGTGCCAGTGCCACCGACTGTGTTAATTGTTTCTGTTAAGTTTTTAATAACTCCGGGCAGGCAGGCTGGCAGCGCCCATCAGTCTCATTATTTATTTGTAATTTAATAAACAACAAGTTGATGGCTGATGGCAGGCAAGCATTTTCCCCCAGCACTTAACCCCTTTCTATCAATTGCCGTGGGGGCCAGAATGGCAGGCCAGGCAGGCAGGCAGGCAGCCATCGTCATCTCGGCTTCGACACGTTAACGGGTTTCCTGACTATTATTTGGCAGCAATTTATTTTATGGGAAAACTTTGTCAAGCTGCCTCCTCCGAAGATTTTTATGGAGGTTTATAGGAGTGGCACCGAGATCGCAGATCGCTTCAACTTTGCCCGCGGCGTCAGCTTGAATTTTATTGCCATCGTGCATATTTTAATGAGGCATTAAAGCCTCGACTCGACTCGCCTAGACTCTACGCTGATTTCCCCCCAACATACATACGTATTACGTATACTCGTAATTTATGAGCAACTAAATATTTACAGGCTGAGGGAGGAAGGAGGCAGGCTCTGGGGTGTGTGTGTTTGACTTTTGCCGGCCCAATGTTTGGCTGCGTTTGCCGTTTTTAACACTCGATTACTTTAAATGCCATCGCACCCCCGCTTCCGCTTCCGCTTCCTCATCTCGGCATTTGACTTTGCCTGTCAATATTTGCCTTTGGCTTAACTAGCACATACATAGTGGCTTTGCGTTTAGGTTTTAGGGGTGCCGTGACGTGCCGTGCCGGAGAGAACCCCCACATCAGCATATTCGTTGGCCTGTGTTTGCCCAGCTTCTTCTTATGTAATGAGTATTTGGTTACACAAGTCTTTGAGCTGACCCTTCCACATTATTCTAGCCGGTCCGCTTATTGAATGAACGCTTAAATTACTAAGCAAATGACTCATTTATCAACTGCAGCTTGGGATTAGCATGGCCTGTCAGCAGGACACTCCCTTCTCGCCAAGTGGAGATTTCATTAAAAATGATTTAAAGGACCCATAGCAGCGCATAAATTAAAATACTTTGGCATCCGGCAATGATTGCCAGTCTGCTGCACTGATGCAGCCATTGCATTTGAATGTCAGTTCAATTAACTCGTTGGCAGTTGCATAATTAAGTTTAGCAGCCAATAAGCGAGGGGGATTTACGATTTTTAGCAGATTAAAAATAGGAATTTTAAAGCTTAAAGATAAGTCAGGGTTAAATTAGACTTTTTAATACTAAACATGATAAAACATACAAGATATTATCTCTAAGGCTTTAATAAAGCTGCCAAGAGTTGCTCAAATGTAATTGCTAAAGAAACTCTCTCCAAACGAAGCTCCTTTCGTGGAATCTACAAACTAAGTTTCCATTAAAATTAAATGGATAGTTTCACTTCCTGGAATAGCAGCTGCAAAGCAAGCAAATATTAATTTTATGTTTAATGTTTACTATAACTTTGAAGGTACAAAGGCAGATAAGCAATAACGATTCCATAACCCCAAAGAAATCTCTGTGAAAGCACTTTTTCGCCGTCATATTTATGATTGTTTGCATTATGCGTTTAATGTCGCTTGATTTACATTAGTTTGTGCAGCGAGAAAAATTGAATTTGCCAAGCTTTTGCTACTGAAAATGACACAAAAAAAATATAAGAAGCGAAAAGAAAGAAGCGCTGAACGTGCCGCCACCCCCAGGAGCAGACGCAATATGCAAATAATCTGCAAATTTATAGGCTTTTGCCGCGGGACTCCTTGCCACAGCTGCGACCTGGCCAGCGTAAGTCCTTGAGTGGCATTCGGCTAAGCCAGGTTATTATCTTTTATGAACTGAACTTCCGTTTTGATTGGTTTAATGCTGTTGGGGATTGCTTAGCGCCGCCGGGGGCCCTCCGAATGATTGATGCCTGCACAGCGATGTCACAGGGAAAACATGAGCCCGAAATCTTGACATTTCTTGGGGAAAAAACAAAAAAAAAATGTACAAGTATAGGAGGAAATGCCCATGTTCATGTGGAAAAACCCATTAAAACACTTGAGCCTGGCAGACGCGACGCGGCATGTGCTCTCCAAGCCGGCAACCAGAATGCATTTCCGTTAATAGTGAAGGCGGCTTTGAAGGCAGCCACAACACTCAACACTCAGACGCAGCAGCACTTGTTGTGTTACCCTTAAACCTTCAAAAACTCCAACCCTATGGCCGTCACAAGACCTTCCCCCATTTTAGGGGACATAAAATGTTATTGATATTGCAATTTTTAGCATTTTGTAATTGAGGCAAAAGTCGGCTGCCTATCGCAGCCATCAATTGTCTGCCAAGAGACCAAGCTGCTCCTCTGCGGAGCGGGATAACTGTCTAAATGACACTTGAGCATGTGTTTAAACATGCCAAGCACTTGGCCCACTCAAACTATGTAGAAAACCAGGAGCCAAGAGCAGCAGCAACGTCATAACACTGAAAGAAATATTTATAAGTAGCTAAAACAGTGCACTTTCTGGGGAAACTCAGTTTCGGATGTTTCTAAGGTAACTTCTTCAACTGCTGAACATTTAAGATGGTTTTAACATTAGTTTTTCTATCAAATAAAGTCTTTAGATTTAAGATTTAAAATATATCTTTAAATAAAGTACTTTCTGGCTTCAAGAAAATTCGATAAACTTCTCCCAGTGCACCGCACGGGTTGACACTTTACTCGCTGGCATCAAAGTTCATGGGTGTCGAGGCAAGCAGAAAAGGCAAAGGGGCTTCAAGTGAAGGGGAACCCCCGTTGTCGATGCGCTGATAAGTCCCCCTATCTCCGCATTCCCCATCCCCTCTCTGCCTGCCTTCATGTGAGCATCCCTCTGAAGTTGGCCCCGAACGCATCTTGTCTCGTCTCGAGAACGAAGGCGAGTGCCAATGTTGCCAATGTTGTTGGGTAAACTCATAATTGGAATTAATTATGCATTCGCACTTTGCGGCCAACTTTTCAAGTGGCTGGGAGTGGTTAGCAGGAGTCAGTTAGCCGGGTCCTTTCCCGGGTATCAGTGTGTCTATGTGCGACGCTCCTTTAATTGTCCAAAGCGAACAAGCGCCTTAGAGCGGGTATCCAGATCCGAGAAACTGTCGGCGACTGTCGGCAAGGGTTAAGTGCAAATTGCAGTTATCGTAAGTATTTCTTAGACTTACTTTGGTCCAAACATTGTCCTGGCAAGAAAGGATGTTCTTGGGTGTTTCAAATAAGCGGAAAGTTCTAAGAATTCAAGGGATTTACTTTAATGATTATAGGTTTACAATTTATTTATTTATTTAATCTATTAAATTTGACATAAATTCTAACCGACTTTAACTTTAATAAACTTGCCAGTTCATTTTATTAAATATCATTTAAAATACTGTATTCTCCCAGGCAGAACTTCCACCTGGACCTCGTTGAAATCTCGAAGGCAACCGACTCGAGGAACATCCCCATCTAGCAATTCTCGGCTGGAAGCCATTCTAATTTAAGTTAGCCCATTTATCTTATGGCTTTCCTCTTTGTGCGCACTTTTTTCTGTTTGCCTCTGTGTCCCCAGTCCACCACCCTTAAGCAGTCCAATTTGTTGCTCCTTTATGGCTACTTATATTCCATGTCCTGCCCACACCTGAGCCCAATAATTACTGTGTGCCCGTGCTGGGCTTTGGTTCGCTTTTTTACATGCTTGCCAGCCAGCCTGCCTGCCAGCTGCCTTGTCCCATTGTCCTGGCCCTGGTTTGCATTGCGGATTTGGCCTTTCTTGTTCCCATTTGCGGTGGAATGGTTTGAATGCATAAAGGGAACGCTCAAGATGTTGGGAATTAATTAAAATTTGACAGCTAATAAAACGCAATCACAGCCCAGAGACACTAAGAGCGACAGAGAGACAGAGAGAGCGAGGGGGGGATGGCTCCCACAATGGCCATTTAAGTTGCGAATTTGCGGACAATTGCACGCTTCATTTCGCCTGTGTTCGCCTATTTTGACAAGCCATCGGAATCGAGTCACAAAAGACACTGATGACAGAGAGAGAGACCCGCACCGAAAATGACAAAAGCCTGTCGCAAATCGCAAATCGCAGGCTGTAAGTCGAAAGTGCTGAATCCCAGCTCGCGGGGCAAAAGGCACAGAGAAAAATTTGGGGCAAAAATTTGTGCTTAAAGTTTCTTTTGGTTTGCTTATAAATTTGCCAGAAACTAGGTCTTTACAGCATAGAAAACCCCTGAAATAATAGTAAAGAATTAAATCATTGCTCATACACTTGCGGTCCGCAGGCAGGCTTTATCTTGCAGATTTTCAGTAAAAACGAACCCCTTTTCCAATCTCTGAATTAAATAATCTAAAAACCCCTCTCTTATTCGTGTAATACTTTCCCAAAATATTTTCTTTCAGTGCCCCAAATGCTGGACAATGGCGGGCCACTGGCATGGCCGGAAACGCTGCGACACGAGGGGACTCTCTGGGCCTCGTCGCGTGTCATGAGCAAACAAGATAATGTTACAGCAGTCATCGCAAATCGAGCGCGGAAGGAGCAAGGAGCCAGGAGCAAGGAGAATGGAGCGGAAGGACCTGGGACACTCGGCATCCGTTGGCATTCGGTTTTGGCAGTTTGCTTTACCACCGTCCACTCTCCGCCGGCGATTTGTACAAAAATGCAAATGAAAACGTCTCAGCTTACGGCTAGGAAGTAAGGAGCTGGTCTGACCAGTGGAAGTGGAAACCGAAATGGAGCCGGAGACGAAAATGGGGACGGAGATGGGGACGGGGACGGGGACCGGGAGATGGGCTTAATGAAAATGCTGGCACGGGTCCCAACAGGCTGCCAAGTGGCCGGTGTCCCTTGCTGGTCTCCGTAGGCTGGGCAATGATTGATCGCCGGCATCAATTTCCCCAGAAATGTTATTGCCATGCGTTCGACAGTGGGTCGATTGACGGTCAGGTCAGGTCATCACCGAGGACTTTAATTATGCCTTAAAGCCCATGGCCACTTTCAGTGCTTTATTGAATTTTTTACAAATATCAGGCAAAGAGTTTATAAAGGCAATCATTAAATATTATAAACAGCTTGGGAAACGATTTATCAGAATGCCTTAAAGGCATTCTTGGGCCAGGATCTTGGGCCAATCGGCTTCTTAGTCCTTTGGCGTTTTCATTTATGAAAATGTCTGAAACATGTTTCGCTTGCGCAAACAGAATGCGAGTGCGAGTATGCAATAAAATTCCATTACAGCAATGGCCCGACTTAAAAAACTTGGCCGAAAAAAAGGAGAAGGCTTGCTAGGATGGTAGGATGGTTGGATGAAATTTTTGTTGCATTCACTGGAAACTGGAAACAGGAGGAAGAGGAGCAGTAGATGGAGCTGGAGCCCCAGCAAGTGTATTAAAAGCCCGCAGACATTTCGCCTTTACGTGAGTGCATTGCATCGCCAGTGGGTGTGTATGTGTGGCAAAGGTCCTTGCATATTTTATGAAACTTGGCAAAGCATTTAACAACACATGCACACCCACAGACAGAGGCAAACTCATTACTTGAATTTATTTAGCACTTAAACCAAATGTTTCATTCGCCTCAGCCGGCTGATTTGGTGCTCTCATCTATCTCCGCCGCCTTCATGAGCCCCCGGACATCTCCATAATCATCACGGAGTTTGGACGTTCAACTCCTCAAGTCCTTCTCCTGCCACTTAAAGATCTCGCGGCACGAGCAGGATTCCGAGCACTTTAACGGTTGACCGGAGGATCTCACAGCCTGGACAGCTTTAATCATTCTCAGGATCAAGGTTTTTCTTTGAACTTCGGGGGGTTGGCTGCAGGGATTCGCCTGGTCATGGACAAAGCAACAGCGAGTGCAGACATCCTCTATTGTGTTGACGACAAGCTCGTTTTTGGCACAGGCTTCGATGGAGCCCCTGGACAGGATCGCACTGCTGGCCTTGGGCGACGGCACAGAGTATGGAAATTCGACTTTAACACCACATCTCGGGCACTTTTCTGTGCAGGAATCCTGCTCCTCGTTACCCTCCTCCAAAGCCTCTTCCTGCTCGTCCTCTAAGTACTCTGAATTGAATTTGATAATCTTCTGTTCACGGCAAGTCTTTCGGGGCGAGTAGTATAGCTGATCGATGGGCCTCATGATTGGTTTATCTCTTTTTTTAGGTAGTTGCGGTTTCTTTGGCGGATGTTCCTCGAATAGACTCTCCGACATGTCTTTCGAATCAACCTGCTGCTGACGAGCCTTCGCCATCAATCGTTCGCGTTCAATGGCCTAAAAGTTGAGGTTAACTTAAGTGTTTACTTCATCGGCAGACAACTTACCTCAAACCGATCTTTATGTTCCTTCATCATCCTCTTGAGGTTCGTTAGGGAGTAGCGCTCGTCGATTGTGCGCAAATCCTCTTCCTCATCGGGCCCCATTTCCCCCATGGTGTTAAGGCTCGAGGAGGAGCCGGATTGCCGGCTGTCCTCAAAATGTTCTCTCTTCGTCCGTTCCGCCTTCAGTTCCTGCACGACGAGCTTCTTGTTTATCTCACCATCCATAGTGGGTACTTGGTGCTGTGGTGCCTTTGGTTGGCCATGAACGGAGAAGCGAAAGAGCCGCGTACTCAACCGATGTCGATGCCAAGACTTCTGCTGATCCGACTTGGATGTCTGCGTGATACTTTGCCCGCTGTCCCGCGGATCAGTGTCCACGTGCTTTTGGAAAGAGATCTGGACTTTCCGAATGGACGTCAGGTAGTTCAGGTACTTGTTGGTCAACAGCTTCTTCACATGCGACTTGTCGATGCCGCCGGCCAGGAGTTCATCGTGGAGATCCTGCAGCTTGTCCCACATGTAGTGATTTCCCACCCTCTTCATCAGCTCCTTGGGGTCGCGCGTGTGGTTGAGGATGGGGTTCGATTCTATGACGTCCTTTAAAAAGTATTGGATTTGTTTGTACTTGGGATCGGACTCCAAGTATATGATGTTGTATTTGGTGCGAAAGGATAAGGAAGGTGCATTTGCCTTATTATAATTTTTATCCGACGACCCGAAATCATGTCGACTTGCTGTTATACTGCCTGAACGACTATTATCAATTTTAATATTGTGTGGCAGGAGTTTATAATCGATGTTTTTCAGCTGCCGGGCTTGTTCACGTTCTGAAGTACGAATTGAATCTTCATCTTGACCTTGGCTAGTTTTATTTATATCACTTTCATTAATACGATCATATTTTTTAAGTGCAGCCAGATAAGAACTCCTTTTATTTACATCTTGATCCTTAGTTTGATTATATAGATAAGAACTCCTTTTATTTACATCTTGATCCTTAGTTTCATTATCTGTCTTAAATTCAACGGTATTATGTAACTCGTGGTAATTTTTACTCTTGCGTTGATTGATAGTTTGATCACCTTCTATAAATTTAACGGGGTCTATATTGCCGATTAAATAATCTCTTTTAAATTGAATGGAATCACTGGTCCTATAGCCAGTATTATTTTCTTTTTCATCGCCAGGTTGCTGCACTTCTTTAAGTCCAACAGGATAGCTTGATCCATCGCTATCTTTATAACGACTTCGGTTCCTTGATCCATCGCTCTTTGTAAGACTTCGCTTTCCTGATCCATCGATATTTCTAAAACGACTTCGCTTCCCTGATCCATCACTAGCTTTATAACGACTTCGGTTCCCAGATTCATCGCTGTTTCTATGACTTCGCTTATCTGATCCATCGATATTTCCATAACGACTTCGCTTCCCTGATCTATCCCTATTTATAAAACGACTTCGGTTCCCTGATTCATCGCTATCTTTATAAGGACTTCGCTTCCCTGATCCATCGCTATCTTTATAAGGACTTCGCTTCCCTAATCCATCGCTTTCTCTATAAAGACTTCGCTTCCCTAATCCATCGCTTTCTCTATAAGGACTTCGCTTCCCTAATCCATCGCTTTCTCTATAAGGACTTTGGTTCCCTAATCCATCTCTATCTCTATAAGGACTTTGCTTCCCTAATCCATCTCTATCTCTATAAGGACTTTGGTTCTTTGTTTCATCGCTATCTCTATGACTTTGCTTCCCTGATTCATCGCTATCACGATGAGGTCGCTTCCCTAATTCATCGCTATCACGATGAGTTCGCTTCCCTGATTCATCGCTATCTCTATAAGGACTTTGGTTCCTTGTTTCATCGCTACCTCTATGACTTCGCTTCCCAATTTCATCGCTATCTCTATGACTTCGGTTCCCTGATTCATCGCTATCACGATGAGTTCGCTTCCCTGATTCATCGCTATCTCTATGACTTCGCTTCCCTAATCCATCGCTATCTCTATCACGACTTTGGTTTCTTGATTCATCGCTATCTTTATAAGGACTTCGCATCCCTAATCCATCGCTATCTATATTACGACTTCGGTTCTTTGATCTATGAGTTCCTCTACTGCGAGTGGATTTCCTCGGTGGTCGGTAGCTATCCGACACGCTGTCGCCGTAGTACTTGTTCATTCGCTTCAGTTTCTGATAGGTGGACTGTATTTTAGGACGAGCTTTTTTTTTGGTATCCGCAAAGCGTGAATCCAAACCCCAGTTAAGGATGGATTTGCGCAAGCTTTTTCGGGAGAGTGGGGGCAGGGGTCGATTATCCATGATTAATTTTTTTACCGAATCGCTAAAGGACACGACGCTGCTCCGGTCGCTGGTATGATCGGGTTGGCTCTCCTCGTTCCTACGTCCTTGTCTCCGCAGTTTCTTTATCATGATATCGGTGCCGTCATCAGAGGTTTCGAAATCGAGACTTTTCCGTTTCTTCTTCTGCTGGATCTTTTTGAGAGTGCGGCTGGTGGTGGAACGCATTAAGAGATCATCAGTGCGCCAAAGTTCCGCACTTCTCATTGAATCAGTGTAACTAAGACTCGTCTTGCTCTTTACCCCCTTGAATTTAGATTTTGGCTTTCCAGCATATTTGTGTCGTATTGGAATTTTTCTTCTATAGGTCGAGGGCACGCGGGACTCGTGGATTTTGGACATCATGGCAGAGCTCATTTCCAGCAGCGTTTTCAGGTTAGAGGTATTCTCTTTCCTTAAAGCTCTCTTGCGTTTATATTGAGGCGTTCTTTTTTTGGCCTTTTCCAGCTCATGATTCAGATCAGTTTTAGCTTCTTTTCTATTCAGATTTAGGTTTTCTTTGGAACTCCTATCATAAGGATTGTGATCCGTCAGCTGTTTGAAAAGCTGCTTAACTTCTATCAGCGAAGATGCCAAGGTATCTCTCCCGCTGGACTTCCCGCTGGATATCCTCCTTCTCTTAAGGTCAGTTTTAGCTTCTTTTTTATTTAGATTTAGGTTTTCTTTGGGACGCCTAGCATAGGGACTTTGATCCGTCAGCTGTTTGAATAGTTGCTGAACTTCTATCAGCGAAGTTGCCAAGATATCTCTCCCGCTGGACTTCCGGCTGAAAGTCCTCCTTCTCTTAAACTTTTGATCTGCATCTAAATCTTCCAGATTAAGGTCAATCCTTCTGCTGCTCGTGGGTTTGCTATTGCCTTTTCTAGGTAACCTAAAAGGTGGCTTTGGAATTGTGAAGGATTCACCCTCGGGTGAGGAGGGTTCTTTCCTGGGTGCCTGGATCTTACCGGGCTTTCTCTTCATACGTAGCACCTCATATTTCCAGAAAGTACTAAAATTTTGCAGGTCCGCATGCAGGCTTTTTTGTGTTTGGCGGTGTGAATTTTGCCGCTTTGGGGATTTAGATCGAATGTCGGACAGATATCTGCGCACCTCCTTGGCCTCCTGCGCCCAGATGATCTCCTGGTTCTCGATATACCGATGGTAGTCCGGTTCTCGTTGCCACCTCTTCAGCGCCTTGGCCAATTTCCCGAAGCACCTGTCCACCAGGCGCTTGGGCCTGTAGTGTTTTCGCAATCGCTTCCGCAGGAGTTGCAGTCGGCGGTTCAGGCGACGCTTCTCCTGCTTCTGTTCCCGGATGAGCCGGCTCTGGAATTTTATGGCCCTGGTCCAGTTGCCCAGCCAGCGCTTGTACATGTCCAGCATATTGCCCACTGCCCGCCGTGCCTGGTCCCGTCGCTCCTGCTTCGCCTCGCGCTCCTGCGTGTCGATCAAACGCTGCAACAGTTGAAGCAGCTCCCACCGGAGCCGGCGCATCATCACAAGGCGACGTTGGGCGCGATGCCTGCGCCAGCGCAGCTCCAGGACCTTCCGGCGGATGAGCTTCTTCAGCACCGCCATCTGAGTGCTGCGATGCAGCATTGGCAGTTGCATGGCGCAGTCTCTAAAGTCTCGCTAATAACCAGTGATTTCATATATATATGTACATATATATGTAAAAAAAAATATAAATAAAAAGTTTTACTGACTTCAAGGTTGAATTAAATATATTTAGATGGAAAAAACTGACAGTTACAACAAATTAATGGATAATATTTGTAATAAAAATATAAGAGGTTATATGTAGCTGAAGAAATTGCTTGGGTCAGCCCAAAAGTTTGCTCTAAAAAAAATGTATATATTAATATATATGTCGCATAAAAAATCCCTCTATCAAAATTCACAATCAAAATAAAGCCAGAAATCACCGAAAAGTCTAGGGGGTTCCTTAATTCGATGAAACATCTTATCAGTTGGTGTAAACTACCTGTTGGCTTGGGCTTCCCAGCTCTCAGTTTACTGATAAGGCCTTCGTTAAAAGCAAATGTAAATCACAGAGGGATTTCAGGGAAATCACTGGCTTTGAGGTGGTTTGCTATAAAACCAGACTAGCAATCAACCCAGCATCAACAGTCAACAATCGACATTCACAGAAAGTGAATCTAAGAGCAGTTCCGCCGAATCTAAAACCAAATCAAAGATGAACAAACTCACCTGCCTAATCGTGGCCACCATTTGTGTGTTTGGGGCTCTTTCCGAGGCCTTACCCCAGCGTCGTCTGACTCAGCCACTGCTCGAATACGCCTCTACCACAACTCCAACGGAGGAGCATCTCAGACCACGTCGCCAGGTTTTGGGTGGTTCCCTCGCCTCGAATCCGAATGGCGGTGCAGATGCCCGCATGGAGCTGAGCAAGGCCATTGGCACGCCGGATCACCATGTAATAGGACAGGTGTTTGCCGCAGGCAACACACAAACCAAGCCGGTGTCCACTCCTGTAACCAGTGGAGCCACGTTAGGCTACAGCAAGTGAGTGCCAGTAGGTGTAACAACCCAAGAATTTAGCTAATATTTCCCCCTATTTAGTCATGGCCATGGCATCGAGCTGACCAAGACACACACGCCCGGAGTGCGGGACAGCTTCCAGCAGACGGCCACGGCCAATCTGTTCAATAATGGAGTTCACAATTTGGATGCCAAGGCCTTTGCCTCGCAGAACCAGCTGGCCAATGGCTTCAAGTTTGATCGGAATGGAGCTGGCCTGGACTATTCACACATCAATGGTCATGGTGCCAGTCTGACGCACAGCAACATTCCCGGCCTGGGCAAGCAGCTGGAGCTGGGAGCCAGGGCCAATCTCTGGCAATCGCAGGATCGTAACACGCGGCTGGATTTGGGAAGCACAGCCTCCAAGTGGACCAGTGGACCCTTCAAGGGGCAGTCGGATCTGGGGGCCAACCTGGGTCTGTCTCACTACTTTGGCTAAGAGTTATTTCCTGAATTATGAAACGATTAATTAAACAAAGTTGTAATACAAATTGATAACTCTACTTCTATTAAATTAAAATACAAGATATGCAAGTAGCAATTTTAATTTTTTATACAAAATAGAAAATAGGTATCTAAAAATTACCCATATGAAACAATTAAATTTGAGAAAAAGCCAACGTGTCGTCGCTGGTCTGCTGGTCACTCTCTTCGTTTAAAATCTCTGCCACCTCCAGAAATTTAGTGAAACCCGCCGAGGGCTTGCTATGCTCGTACTCATCGAGGACGCCAATCAGGACCTTATCAAGGATGGCGTCACGTTCTTTATGCAATAAGTTGCTAGCCGTCTTATGTAGAGCCTGGAGATCCTCAACCATCAGATCAGTGGCCACCAGATTATCCAAAATCGGCAGAGCCCGGTACTGGCGTAGTAGCTTCCTAGCAACTTGTGTCTTTGCCAAAAATTTAGTGGGATCGAGGAGGTCCACATTCATTTTTAAGATCTCGAACAAATCCTGCAGTATTATTTGTTGCACATCCAAATAAATTTCCAGCATATTAATTTCGCTAAAATTGGTAAAGGCCTCGAAACATGATGTGTGTGGATGATTATGATGATGATATGCAACATTGGGTAGTATCATCTGATTCATGGTGGCATCGTGGTGATTGCTTTCCCGTTCATGGACTGGGAAGGACAGGTACCTTCCTCCCAGCTCCTCCTCCTCCTCGGTGTCAGGTATCGGCACTTCATTATCCAAGACCTCAAAATTGTCCAATGATCTCTTAACCCTCCTAGTGCGCCGTGGGCCCCTGTGATACTGCTCGCCTTGGATAAGGGATCTAACCCGATTGGCTTTCATTTGACCGTCTAGGGCTAATGGTTCTCCGAAAGCTTGCTTCAGCGATAATCCTTGGCCAGACAGAGCAACATGGGAGGTGGTCCTTAGGCTTGGTTCGCTTTTGATGTTCAAATTCTTCGGCTTGCGTTTGGACCTGTCATAATCCAGGACATTGGCTTTTTTGCGTTGATCAAGGGAATGGAAGCGATCGGAGCGGGGCGTTTTATAGTCGAAGCTCAGGGGCAAGTCTGCATCCGTGGCGGAACTGGACTTGGACTCGGTGTAATCAGAGTTGTCGGTGCGATGAAATTCGTTACTTTTTACGAGTTTGGAATTAATCAACTTATTCTTGTGGCGAGGAATTTCCAAGGACTCACTGGGCAGCAAGGGCCCGAAACCCTTGGCTATCAGCCGAGAGCTGGTCTTCAACCTGATTTCCTCCATAGGGTCACATTCCGCCGAGTATCTGCGTCTCTTCTGCTTGAAAGTCTCCCTCTCCTGCCTGGCGGCTCTCGGGAGTTTCGGAAGCTTCTCGGCGGCCTCCTGCTCGATCTTGGACAGCTTGTAGTTGGCCTCATGGTCTAGCTTGAGTCTGTTGGCCTGGGGGGAGGCCTGCTGGTTGGATTGGCTGCTCTCGTGGGCGACTGATGCAGCCAAGGCATTCTTGGTCTCGATTAATTTCTTAAGCTGGTCATCGATAATCTCGTGCATATCCTTGGCCTTCACTAGGCTCTGGGCCTGAAGGCTTTCGCTTTCCTGCTGGCCAGTGGTCTGCGGTGTCTGCTTTAGGTGTACTGTGTCTGGAACGATCTGCGGTGTCTGCTTTAGGTTAACGTCGAGTTGGGAGGGAGCAGCTTCGGTCTTGGCTTGGGACAAACTTTGGGGCTCCTCATGCTTCTGGTCGATGGCCTTCTTCGGTTTGGTCTTGCCCGTCTCGCTGCGCTGTACGGCCTGGCTATTCTGATTGATGGCTTCCTTGCCACCAGAACGCTTCTTGTTGGCACCTTTGTTCTTGCGAGCCATCATGTCATTATACCAGGCATCTGCACCATCTTTCAAGAGCAGCATATCTTCCTCCGTTACCGAATCCGTCACAGACCACTGCTGCTTCTTACTCATACGCTTCATGTTGGCGGCAATTTTGGCAATATGCGCCTGGCGATTTTCGTACCAGAAATCCGCCTCTGCCTGCCAATTGCGATTATCCTTTGATCCTTCAATCGGCGATTGGGCAATTTTGGGCAGCGCGTTGTCAATCGTGTTGCGTCGTTCCCTTGTCTGTTCCATCTGGCTGTCGAACTCCTGCAGGCCGCCAAAGGAGGACCATAGATCCTGCAACTCAGGACCTGCCAAGTCCACGGCATGGCTGAAACTTTCCAGCTGCTCGCTCACCTTTTGGTTGCCGTCCATGTCCATGGTGGCCGCGGTGGAGCCGGGGCTGGAAAACACCAACAGCGCCCACCAGAATTGTAAGAAAAACATTTTCATTTTTACGGAGCTTAATAATACTTGGAACTGTTAGGTTGGGGAATCAGGGAGAGACTGACTGGAAGCAAGGGAGTGAACGTACAGCTGAAGTGACACAAGAGGAGAAAGGCTACTTGGGTTGTATTTTGTTGAAAACCATGGCCTACTTGGATGTTAGCCAGGGAATGTATTAGCTGGGATATAGTCTTCGATTTTCTTAGGAGAACTATAAAGAATTCATTAATCTAGAGCAGCGGAGTCCGCCTTATTACTTAGGAATCCTAGCATAGGATACAGATTTCGACTTTCCGAAGAGAATTATAAGCCTCTGTAAAAAGCTAAAAGACCCATCCACGTATATTGGAGAAATATTTAAGGTAAACTTATGAATCTTTTATTTCAAAGAAACTTAAACAAAACAAAATGAACTAATTTAAAATAAAATAATATATAAGGTCCCTGGACCGACTCCT
The DNA here is from genome assembly GCA_018904745.1 of Drosophila orosa. Classification (NCBI taxonomy): domain Eukaryota; kingdom Metazoa; phylum Arthropoda; class Insecta; order Diptera; family Drosophilidae; genus Drosophila; species Drosophila orosa. The sequence continues at coordinate 17,001 of JAEIIH010031172.1, forward strand.
TGCAAAGCTGGTAGCCTTCTTCCCCAGGGTCTTAGCCAGTGTCGCTTGCATTAAAACTCATCATGAACTTCAGTCTCCGCCAGTTGATCCCCCAACAGTAGATCTTGTTCCTGGCAAATCTCAGTGGTGTTGTTCTCCGCCAAAATCCATAGGCTGTTCTCTCTCTTCTCGCGAATTTTCTTCTCCTCGTCTGCAGTATGTAAAATCATGTCGTAGAACTCTTGAAGACGCGGAACCAAAGAATTGATGTCCCTGCGGCACTTCTGCTTAATCACAATCTCACAATAGTCGCCCTCTTCCTCCGTCTGAAGTAACTTGATGCGGGCCTTGATATTTTTCTCTAGCATGTACAACACTTTTTCAAACTCCGTATCATTGTGAATCAACTCGGAGACAATAGTCGAGAGTTCCTTTGGCAGTCTGCCCGACAACAACTCGAGGAACCTTTCGTTTAGCTCGATTTTATATAATTCGTAGTTTTTCACGGGGTCTAAGATTGCAGGAATTGGCAAGGGGAATGATTCAGCTTTTGAGGGTACACCTTTACTCACCATCTATGATTGCAGGGCATTTCAATGGCTTGTCTTCCTTGTCCTTCTCCTTGCTAGAGGATTCCTCCTGCTGGTACTCTGAGCTCATCTGGGTGACGCCGCTAATGGTATCGTCGCGGCACCAATCGTCAACCTCCTTTAACCAGGACCAGTTTTCTTTTTCCGACTCTAGCTTCGATTTCTTGACCGGCACTTTGGAGGTGTCGATGGTATCGCTTCCTAGGGCGAAACCAGGACTAAAGAGAGCCAACAGAATCCACGAAAATTTTATGAAAATCATCCTGTTAAGTTAAGCTTGAATTTGATTGCAATAATTAAGTGAAAGTCAGCGAAACTGACTGACAGTTAAATCGAATGTAAAGAGATGATATATAATATTCCCACAATTTAATTCACAAAAACTCCAAGTAAATTAAGAAAAATAAAACAAAATAATAAAAGACTAAATACGATCCTTGGCCAGCGTTTCGCCGGACTCCTTAAAGAGCTCCGCCGTCTTCAGGAGCTTGATGAAGCGCGGCGAGTACTCGCTGTTCACATGCTCCTCCAGACCCTTGTCGAGAGTCTGCTGCTTCACCGCCTCCTCCATGCAGGCATCCCGCCTGCGACGCTCCACAGTATCGGCCATCTTATGTAGGTATTCGAGATCCAGGAGCAACTCATCGTGAGTTTTGACTGCCGCCAGTTGATCGTTCAGCGGTAGGTCTTGGTACTGCTGCAGCAGCTTCTTGACAATCCGTGTCTTCTCATTAATCTTTGCCGGATCGAGCAGACGCACATCCTCGCTAAAGTCTGCAGAGAGGACCTCCAGCGAGCTCTGTCTCTTCTCGCGAACCTTCTCCTCCTCCTCCGCCGTCTTCAAAATCAATTCGTAGAAATCCACAAGATCCGGTCGCAGAGGAATGCAGGCCCGACGGCCCACCTGTTGTTCGATGATCTCGCTAATGGCCTGCATGGTGTCCCGCACCATAGTCTCCGTCTGGCGCACAAAACCCTCGGTCTTGTTGTTCCGAATTTGGTAGAAGTTCTTGGGCTGCTTCTGCCTTTGGCGATTCCGCTGCAGCACGGGCACCAGTCGCTCCATTTCCGGATCACAGCCAATTGCCTCGAAGACGGCGTCCACAATCTCCTCGGGCAATTTGCCCGAGATCATCTTATCGAAGCTGCTAGGACGGGGCTCAGGTGGCTCTGGCCGGGGAGTGCTGCAGTCAAGGAGTTGGAAATGAGGAGGGTTTTCAATAATTATCTAAGCTAAGTATGATTATTACCATTTGGTTGTTTGGTTTTTCTGGCCTTTTCCGGTATTGTTGCTGTCAGGTATTAAGGAAATAAGAGGGTTAGTTTATTATTTAAGCCAAGTAAGATTATTACCATTTGGTTGAGTTTTTCCGGTCTTTTTTCTGGTCATTTTCGGTCAATTTCGGTGCCGCCTTCCCGGAAGATTTTTTGGCATGGAGCTTCTTTTTTCGTTTTTCCTTCGTGGAAGCTGCCTTTGCGGGGGCATCCCTCGTCTTTTTATCTTCTTTTTTGAGTTCCCAAGTAAAATTTTCAGTTACATCTCTAATATGTCGTTCGTCCACAACGGCATCCTGTGACTCTTCAATGGCTTGGGAAACGAACTTCTTAGGAACTGGCTGCACACTGATGGAGCCATTACCGGAGAACATTTTTGTCTTTGGATCGCCGCACACATTGGCATTGATGGCGACATTCATCTTCACGGCATCCGGCTGGTTGCAAGCGTCCCCGACATCCGTTGTTGTCGCTGCAGTAGGCATTGGGGTGGTGATGATGGGTGCTGCGGTGGGTGCTCCGTTGGGTGCTCCGTTGGGTGCTCCAGTGGGTGATCCGTTGGGTGTTACGGTGAGTGCTCCGTTGGGTGCACCGTTGGGTACTCCGGTGGGTGCTCCGTTGGGTACTCCGGTGAGTGCTCCGTTAGGGGCTCCGGTGGGTGCTCCGGTGAGTACATCTCCCGGACCAGGCGGGTTACAATTCGGCGGATAGACCGTAATGGGCACGCAATTTGGATCAAAGTTTAGCTTTTGGTTCCTGTTGAAGAAGGGTCCGCGGTACCAGTAGACTCCGGTATTCGGCTGTTTGATGGGCATCGGATGCTGATATTGTAGCTGTGGGACAGGAACGGGATTTGCCGGTGGCTGTTGCGGCTGCTGCTTTTGCATATCACCGAACAAGTTTTTGAGATTGAAGCTGGCCTTGAATTGGGAGGATCTAGCTTTTGGTTGTGATTTTGGCTGACGTTTCTGTGGCTGCTGTTCCGCTGGTTCCTGCTGTTGCTGCTGATTAATCAGGGGCACCACATTTATGGTGGGATCGTATACTTGCGCCTCAGATTCGTAATCATGACTGGCTTCTAGGTCATTATCATGTGCCAGGATTTCATGGCCCGGAAAGAACCGGGATTGTCCTCCCAGCTCCTCGGCATCAGGTGTCAGCATTCCATTACCCAAGACCCCAAAGCTGGCCCTGTTGCCATTATGATCCTCGAAATCATCCAACAGTTCAGCCCTGCGCTTGGCCACCGTACGCTCCTCAAGCGGCTCCTCTTGTTCTTCTTCCAAGGATCTCTTGGGTCTCTTACTATGCTCGGGAATTGGGACAGCTACCATATCCTCTTTGAGATTACTGTTTGTAGCCCTAGCCAATGCCTTACAATCGTCTTTTGGCTTATCCTCTACATTAGGATCATTCTTAGTCGAAAGATCCGTCTCTAGTTTGGTTTCTTCATGGTTCACCAACTTGTCCTGCTCTTTAGATTTGTTCACATTGGTTAAAGCCACATTCGTCGCATTATTGACTACCCGTTTCAGCTCTGATATATTCAGAGTTATGCCGTCCTTGGCCATATTTGCTTCAATGTCGCGTATCCAGGCTTTCGTTGACTCCTCCCAAGCCTGTACCTCCTCCTCTTCCATGTCTTCCTTAAAATCCTCATCCTGCGGCTGTCCAAAGTTGGCCAGCATGTCGTCAAGGGTATGAAAATGGTTATACTTCTCGCGTAGATTGTCAAACGAGGATCGCAGCTCCTGCAGCTCGGGTTGAGCCTTCTCCACCGCCAGGTAGAAGCTGTGGAGGCCCTTGTCCTCCACTGAATCCATCAGGATGCCATCTTTATGATCTGGTTCTATGGCTCTTAAGGTGAAAGGAAAGCTTACAAGCAGCAATACTGCCCACCAAAAACGCAAAAGGACACTCATTTTGTTGGGGAACTCAAATTTTTTGGGAGTTAGAAAAAGGGAACTTTAGAAAATTTGATTAAAAAGTGAGTTATGACTTTATACTCTTTGGAGTTTAAATTAATGGAAGCCACAGAAGCAGCTAATAATATTTAAACAATTATTATTTCAATAAAGAGCTACACCGAGAATTGAAAAGGTAATGGAGCCTTCTATTTGCAGGGCTGGCAACAGGTGTCTGCCGCACAACTTTGACAACGTGGCCCGATAAGAGTCGCAATGTCACCAGAGCGCCACCTCCTGGAAAAGGGAAGCCCCCGAAGGGAACAGGGAACTGCCTGCTGCATTGTGTCAAGTTTTTGCACACGTACGACGACTGCGCCGGCGGCTTCCGACAGCTGTTTAACATGAAATGTCCTTTGTTGGCCGCCCACACGGGTAAATGATTTGCAGGAGCAGTACCAGTCCTGGTATACCACTCCCCTGTTTCAGTATTGTTTCCTCGCCCATGTAAATCAGATTTTTGTTTTACAGCAAACGAAAAGTTTTCCGAGAGAGGAAAGCGGTTGGGGAAATGGAAATGGAATGGGGGGATGCGCAGCGACAATAACATTTCCTATTTCCTTCTGTCTGTCCCTGTTGGGTGTGTGTGTGCGCGCGCCTGAGTGTGTGCGTTATCCTGCACGTTGTCAATGCCAAAGTCAGCACAATGCGCCGCTCGAAATAATTGAAAATAATCAAACATTCTGTGGAAGCAGCAACTGCAGCAACCAGAGGCAGTATCCCACTAGGAACACCGAACAAAACTAATGTAATTAGCGGGCTCAGAACGCATTCGCTTTTGATTAAAAGTTTTGGCCGCGATAATCCGCTGAGCAACACACTGGGAGTTACTCTATGAATAAACGCATTGAGCATTGTTTAGGGTTGAAAGTCCCTAAAAGGGGGGATATGACGCGGGAATCCTGTATAAATCGTATATAAATTGAAGTAAAATACATTTTTTTAATTGAATATTTCGTGGGAGTTATGGAAACAGAAGTTTATTGTCTCTTAAAAGCCTTTGTTTAAATAAAAGCTGGTAACTTCGTTTGTCAACAGCTAACTTAATTTATAGAACTTCAGTCGATTGGTTTTGGAGTTAGTTTGTGGGAAACTAATTAAAAGGGGTTAACAAAGACTGAAACATATCTCAGTTAACACTCTTTTTAGGTAGTTTTTGAAGGTATATTTATTTCCTTTAAAAAACGAAGTCTTGTGAAGTAGATAGATCTTGAATGTTTAATTTAATTTAATTTTGTAGGTTTCTTATTATTTTTCTGATTATAACTTGCTTTCAAGTCAATTTACATTTTATGAAACTTCTATAGAAAATATTTCGAGATCTTAATAGTTAAAAAAAA
>JAEIIH010031177.1:0-11854 GCA_018904745.1 Drosophila orosa
TTAATTCTAAACTATATACGTATCTTAAAATAAAATAAAATAAAAAATACATTTTTTTGCATGGCCACTTAGGTTAACGATTCAGTTTGACAGGCACTGAAATTAGGGGACCAAAACCGAACGACGGCAAGCCGAATGGACTACCTCGTATAATTGTATCATGGTTCAGCTTCATTCAACTTTTTGAGATTATTTAGGGGAAAGCCAAATTTTCGTCTGGTAGCTGGTAACACTGGCCGTTTGAATTGTTCATTCATTCAACACAACATTCACAAGTAAAAAAACTTCACTCAACGAGGGCGGTTGTGTCGCCTATTGAGAACCGTGAAACGCGACAAATATTCGTAGTTCAGGCGCCGCAAATATCCAAAGAACTTACAAAAATCTACTGTAGATTTTGTTAAGCTACCAATTTTTTGGATTATTATTTTACGGCCGCAATTCGAAAAAACGTTAAATTTTAACAGGAATAACAAACAATTCACAACGGCGTTACGAGGAATATGTAATAAACACTGCTGATTGGATACATAAACTACATTTTACTCAAGAACGCATCGCTTTGGATACAAACACTAAAATTCATAAATCGCGCGTTTTTTTAAAAGAAACTAAACAAGTGTGAGCGCGCTACAAGTGGAAATAAAACTCGATTTCTGCTTGCAACACACATATACACCGCACACCCAAATTATAACGGGAAGTGGCTCAACAAGTGGCTCGGGGATTATCTAATAAACCCACCTACCGAAAATCATAGGAATAATAGATTATACGGGCAAAATATCAATTTTAAAACAGTTTTTCGTGCTCGGTGTGCGTATGTGTGCGTGCGTGTGTTTCGCCTGCCTATGTGTGTGAATCGAGCAACGCAGAACAGCAACAACAGCAACAGCGACTATAGCAGCAACAACAACGCTACAACGGCAACGTCAACAACACGCAACAACAATTGCTGTGAGTGCGACGGCGACAGCAGCAGCGTGAGTCATAAAAGTGAAATGAAAATGCGGATAAAGCGAGAAGCGCCGTGTCTTCTGTTATTTATGCCAATCCAAAATAACAACAACAACAATCGCATTGGTGGTGAGTACAACAACAACAACAACAACGGCAGTATCAAGTAAAATACAAATTAAGATTACACTTAAACCAATCAAGAGAGAGAGAACGAATCGCGCTCTCTCTTCCATTTACCGCTTGGCATGCTGCCTGTTTACTTTTGGGTGGGAGGGAAAGAGAGGGGACGAACACACGTAAGCGTCTCCATTTCACACAAAAAAAAATAAATAAAAAGAAGAGGAGGAGGAGAGAGAGATCAGAGTCAGTTACTTTTTTGCGCTCCATTCGTGACTCACAATTCGCGTGTCTTTCAAAAATAAAAGCAAAAGAAGCGTTTCGATTCGAGTACAAATAAAAAACACAAGACAAAAAATGTAAAGCAAAGCAGGTTTCTGAGGCGGCCTGGCAACGCTGAAAAAAATCCAACTGAAAACTGAAAACCCGCTTTGAAACGACCTTTCGAGTACGAATTCATCGGCACAACAAAAATAATAGCAACAAAAACAACGGCCGTAACAAGAAGCAAGCCCAAGAGGAAGGGAGAAGGAGAAGTACAGGGATGGAGAGAGAAAAAGCAACAGCCTCAGCAACAACTTGAAACGAATTGAAGTTGGTAGAGCAAGCGAGAGAGAGAGAGAGAGTTGCATGTTTGGTGGGCAGGGACAGGGAGTCTAATGTCAATAAAAGGGGTTAAATCTTCACCTTAACTACAAAACAACTAAACAAAAACTATACGAATTTGTATTGCCTGAAATTGTATTGAAAACAAAGGCAGGAAAACAGAAACCAGACTGATAACTTGTTTTTTAGGAAAACAAGGCTACACTGCTGCATATTAATTCACACTTCCCCCTTTCCATTTTTTTTGTTATTCCTCTCGCAAGTCCCAAGAAAACCCCTTTAAAGCCCACACGCTCCAGACCACCGCCGCCCCTGCTCGTGTGCAATGCACTATTGGCATGCAATTTTACTTGTTTTACTAGCGAAAAAAAGAAACAAAATAATTGAGCCAGCGTTTCCTGCCCGCGGTGAAAAGTTGGTTGTATTTTGCTTTTTTCTCTGTTGTTTTTTGGCTTTTGAGGTCGACTGGCTGCTGATAACAGCGCATTAGTTCCCCCCGTAGTTCACGTCAAGCTGTTTTGCTTTTCCCCTGCCAGCATAAAAAAGACACTATGTTCGAAGCGTACAGCAGCTGATAAAGACCAGTCCTTCAACCTCCCAAGACCCCTTTCATACACCGAGAGAAGTGGCTCTAAAATAACACAAAATACTGCAAGTTATCTTATCACGTTGATACACTGGGTCTAGATTTTCAATCAAAACATGAAAGGAGCTTTGGAAATAGCTTAGAAATTCATCTTACTATGTTTTGTCATGGTTCATACTGTTTTATACTCATAAATGATATAGTATTGCAATAATAAACATCAACTTCACTCTTATATCTTTTTAAAAAGTCATTCTATTCAGAGATGATAGTTTCAACTACATTTCCAGGCTTTACTACACTTTGTTTACGTTTTATCAACTCAAATTAGTATTTGCGCTTACAAAGCGTTTTTTAATTGTGCCCGCTCATTGTGATAAGCGAGTTGTTAGGTTGCTAGTTCCCGACTTTTGTGGAAAACTTTGGCTTTGCATTCGTACCGCCTGCTAATCAGGCAACAAACTCCAGAGCCGAAATAAATGTCTTACGTCAGTTCTGGCAGGCGGCAATCGAAGCTAAAGCGAAGCATTTTTGCGGTTTATTCGAGCGGACCTGGCGCGACAAGTTTTTCGCACTGCTGACATCATGGGGTATAAAATTAAGCAAATCGCCAACCGCCAATTATAATCAGTTTTTAAATCGCCGTATTAATGCGTGTTTTCTGTGTGTGCCTCTTTGTCTTTGCAGCCAATCAGAAGGACTATCCCAACAAGCGGTCCAGGGAGAATCTGGCATGTGACGAGCAGCAGCAGCAAGTGACATCGACGACGTCATCTTCCATGGCAATGAACGGCAGCGGCGGACGGACGCCGCTGCTGACCCGCAGCTGCTCCAGTCCGGCGGTCTACGGTAAGTGAAAGCCACATGAAATGAGAAATGGGGAACCCACCGTCGGAGCTATGCGATCTCTAGACGGGTTTCACCAAAAAGGTCTCTGACTCAGTTTGGCCAAAATTCGCGGCTGTGTCTGCAAAAGCTCTAGAGTTATCACAAAGGAAAGGCAAAAATGTTTGGGAATTCCTAAAATATTGATGAGTATTTTGGAATCTGGTTAGCTAAGTATCTAAATTCGAACTAGGAAAGGTGATAGCTTTGACATTGCCAGAGATATGATCATTAAAATTATTGGTTTCTCACCAAGTTGGGTTTGTTTTCTATTGATATTCTACAGTAGCAAACTGAATACATACATATATGATTTGCATTTTCAAAACAATGAGGTAATACATCATCAGGAATTTTAAGAAGATGAAATTCATGGAAAATTATGATACATATTTAATTATTAGGAAATTTAATGTGTAATTCACAGAGATTTATTGTACAAGTTTGGTAATAGAAAGGGAAATGGATAAGAAAATCTTTAGTTTTTTGTGGAAAATATAGGTTTAATGATTCATGGGATTCTGCATACCAAGAACGGTTAGTCTTGCTCTTTTATCAACCGAGTTACATGAGTTCACCATGTGCCGATCGAGAGCGGAACCGAAGCGATACTATATCTATTCCAGATCGAGTAATCTCTCGATTGTTCGCCCTGCTGTTGCATTGCTGCATGTAGAGTGCTGTTTGTGCTTATCATTGCATTTCATTTCCTACTCGGCCCAAGTTCTTGCCCCTTTCCCCCCCTTTGATAGTAATACATGGCGATAAATTGTCTCAGATTGTCGTACAATTCTTTCCGTCATTTCGCCTCGTCTGAGCTCGGCTTTAACATTAAAAACAAACAATTTTGTTTTTGCCTCGGCACGTGCTGTGAGATAAATCGCTCGCGCTTATTTTTGCACGTTACGAAATCGAGCGAATGTCTGTCTGTATGCGAAGAGCAGCGAAACACATGCAAAACAATAAAAACAAAGCCAGCAACAGAGTAATAACAACAACAACAGCGGGTGTAATACAGTGAAATTTTCAATGTCAAACTCTCTGGGGGCGAACTTTTGCATATTACTCATATTTACCCACTGACGTTGAGTCTGAGTCTGATGCGAGTACTTAATCTCGGGGCTTGAGTCTTTTTTTTCCACCTGATCGCACCGTGATATAGGGATTCTAGTCTTCCTATATGATTAAGCGGATCTATTAACAGTTTATAAATAACTCAGCATTTTGAAGGGAGAACTAATAAAACCCTTTAGATTGCACTAATCAGTATAAATGGTACAAATACACAGTCCTTAGTTTTTCCTTGTTATTTTTATTATTATTATTGTTTTATTAACCAAACGTGTCACTTGAAATATATTCGCAAATTATCGAAATATAACTTAGGCCTACATGAGTCACTTCAACTCCATTCGTCACCCAAAACTAGTCATAAGGTCAATGCAATATCAAAGGAAACCCCAAAAAATAATAATAATTTATGTGTAAATTGGAAATACCCTTGAGGAGAGTAATTAGCAAACAATTACTGAGTGGCTATGGCGACTCTATCACCACCTTCCATTACAATATTTGTTAGTAGACACTCGCGATTCCTGTTTACCCAAATGCCAACTGAGTCACTGTGGAAATATTTATGAAATCCGTTAATTGCATTCGTACTATACGTATATATATATATATATCTATAGTACGATTTGTACTATCAGTGTTGGCTTGCGTAAATGCCGCAATGACAATCATCTTTACGTGTAAGGTTCCCACCACTGCGCGATCGTCGATGACTAATGCAAGTGATTTCCGTGTGACCCACAAAGTGCAGTCGGCCCAAAAAAAAATGTATATAAATACACGACGTCGAGTTGCCATGGCTCTGAGTACTATCAATTAACACGCAAGCCAATGACAAATAATCGATGAAACAGGGGAAGGTATGGGAGGGTGGCTATGGCCAAAACCGCAGGGCATATGCTGGGCCCAGGGACTTGCTATTCAATCTAAGCATTACACTATGAGAATAACTTAAGGAAATTATATGACAAGCAGCCTTTGTTTTGCCATTTGTTTAAAACATAGATGAGGACTCCGTGGCTCTTTCCTTTATGTTTTTTGGAAGGCGCCTGCTCCTTTTTTTTAAATCTTGTGCCCATGCCTGATTTAAAACAAATATTTCAATCCACTATCTAGATTATTTCCATTCCTAGGCCTATTTCTTCTTCACAATCTCTTCAATTTTGGTTTCCCCCATTTATCAATCATAGAAATAGAAAATAGTTAAATTAGCTCTTATTTTAGTGCTTTTTTGGTAGTGTAGTTGGACAGTGCACAATTATAGATATACACACAGCCATAGGCAGGGGAAGCAGAAACAATTGCGCGGCTCATTGAGAGTGCTACGAACTCGGGGAACTCGGCCATGAGGCAACGTGAAGCCACCCCAGCCCCTCTGGACGTCCGTCCCTCCCTTCGACTTCGCCCACTGCCAATAAAACTGAACCCAACTGAACCGAAGTGAACTGAGACTATACTATTCCGTATGCCTCTGTGTGTGGCATGACTCATGCAACAGCCACAGCAGACGAATCGAAACGAAACGAAACGAAAACGCCTGCGGAGGGGAGCACAAAAAATAAACAATTTGTTGTAGCAAAATTTAGACATTGTACACAACAATAGATACAGATACAGAAAACAGGGCCAGGCGATGATGATGATCATCATCTGCCAGGCCAGGCCAGCCCAGGCTAGACTCTTTTGTTGCATGACATCGCGAATTGGCAAACTTCCACCTAAACCTCCGCCCCAAGAGAGATACAGATAGAGAATGATCGCAATCCGACAATGGGGGCCAGAACTTTTCCATTATTTACTCATAAAAACTAATGATCCAATCCGCATGTATCTTGCAGATATAGAAACACATCCCGCCTCGCCCGTGTTCCCGCATCTATTACTGGGCAATGGCCGCGATGCCGACGATCCCAGCAGCGTGGGCGCCAACTGTGTGCTGAACGTTACCTGCCAAAGTCCCAACGAGAGTCATCTGCAGGGCCTCAAGTATATGCAAATACCTGCCAGCGATACGCCCCATCAGAACATCAAGCAGTACTTCCAGGAGGCCTTCGACTTTATCGGTGAGTGTCAAAAAAGAATCTATCAGATATCATATAGATTTTATTAAACTGCGTGTTTCCTCAATCATCTCATCACCTTTATAACAATTTGATGGGATATAATGGTGGCAATGGTGATGATATCACATCCTTAACGAATTAAGTAAATACTTAGAGGAATTTCTGAAACATAATGGGATTAAGTAGTAAATAATTGGTTATAGTTTTCTTTCTTTGGATCCCATTACTTTATCAAATCATTTAAAAAGCACAGATATTTTCTAGGAATTTATTAAAGATAAATAAGAAACAATATCCAACTACTACAAAAAGATAAGGATAAGTTTTTCTTTGAAAAATTCAGAGTGCATGACAAACTTTACGGATATTTTGCAGTTATCAAATAGAAATATCTCTCAAACGTGGTGAAATTTCCCAAATATTTGCCAGGGACTAGGCTAGACTAAATTATCTTGTTTTCGCTTGGAAAAAGTAATAATAATAATACGAAATTCTGTGGAAGCCAGAGCTCCCCGAACTGAGTCTGAGAATCCAAATCCGAGTTACGCTTAGTCATCATCTTTGGTTACGATTTGCGATTGGCGATTGCTAAACGTGACTTGTTATTGGATGCCTGGCGGCGGGCTTTTTCAGCGGTCATTTGTGGATTTTTTGCATAACGGCTTTGCTTTGGTCTGGCTTCCACTTCCCTTTCTTTCGTGTGGCTGGAAAATTCGTTATTGACTTTTTTGTTTGCCCATTTTTTTTTTTTTTGTTTTGGGGCTTTGTGTGCTCTTGGCATTTTGTGCTGCCTTCAGCGCTTTTCCCACACAAGCAAAACACACTATACTTTTGTTAATTTTAAATGAAAATAATAATATGTACACACACGGGGCGACTAGCAGAAGAACGAGGAACGAGACGTGCGGCGAGGGCTATGGCTTTAGCCGTGGAATATAATGCTGACGTCAATCGCATTTTTCCATTTCCATTTTCTATGTCCAAAGCTGTTCATCAAGTATTTTTGTTTTGTACTTTTTCTTCTTTTTTTTTATTACCAGCAGCTAATATCTCGGCACGTGTGCACGAGCAGTATTATTAGTGTTTTTGTAGCGTCTCTGATTTAAGTAGTGCAAATATTTCATTTAAAACAAGCGCGCGAGAAAACCCGAGAGTGGGCGGTTTTGGCGACCTCCAAAATAGGTGTCTCTTGAAAAGTGGTATTCTTTGTTCTACACGGCAGTGTCTTTCTGTTAGAATTGAGATTTGTCACGTATAAGATTTGGTTTCCCCAAAAATTTGATTTAATTTTAAATGTCTTTGACCCAAAAAGAGGTTTTAAGTAACGTATACTTTGAAACTTGTTGTATTCTTTAAATAGTAAATTAAAATTAATTAATTTAAATATCTCAATAATTAAACATTTTAGGTTTCCCTATATTAGCTGAAAAGATAACTACTAATAAATTTCATCCAGGAACTAATCATTTTTAGGGAAAGTAAACAAAAATATTTTTGTTATTTTAAACAATGTTGTTTTGTTTTAAGTTTCTTAATTCTTGATAAGAAACTATTAACAAACAAGAAGTAGATAAGGGCACTTTACGATATTTTTAGGACATTTTTCTAGACTCTTGTGAAATGCTACTAATATTTACAGGACTTAATTTATAAGACTGATAAAACTGAATGAAATGGGTAAACAATTCTTATTTTTAATTACAAAAATAAAATAGATAAAATTAATCTTACACAGTGTTTGTCACAAAATAAAGAATACTGTACAATTATTAGGAAAAGGATAACTACACATATAAATATACACAGTTTGTTGTTAAGATAGTGTTTTCTGAGTGATTCCTTTATAATATAAACTTTATATACAACGAACTATTTTCGAATGTCACAAAATTCTCAAATATTGCTCTGAGTTAAGCTAGTTATTAAACGTTTTTAAAACTGTTTTAAGAGTTTGTTGAAGAATTAATTTAAAATGCTCTATTATTTAATCCCTAATCCCCAGGGAATTTTAAGCAGACTCTCAACCCAAAGACTTCTATGGGAAGCAATTTGGGGTGTGAGAAAAGGAGCATTGCTCCTTCCTTCTTCCTCTTCCTCTCTAGTGGCATTGTTGTTGCTGCTCCTACGCTTATCCACGTTCCTTCTGTCTCCTTCTCGTCCATTTGCCGCCGCATTGTTGTTGCTGTTGCGTGTTGGCGTTGGCAGACAGCATGGCGGCAGCAGCGTCGTCGTCACAGCTGTTGTTGTTGCTGTTGCTGCCTTTTAGTGCCATTACTGTGTTGCGACTTCGGCTTCGGCGACTATGACGTCGCCTGCTCCTGCGCTTGGCTTTTCCTTTCTGCTCTCTTTGCTTTTACTCAGCTTTGCTTTGGTTTGCTTTGCATAATAGACCAGGTGCACTGAACAAAAACTAATTGTATTAACAGGATAAAAAAGTAATTAGAAGGTAACTTATTTAAATACAACAATATCCCAAATTTAAAAACCACGTAGTAAATAGTACCATGTTTAATTTTACCATTTTATAATAATAATTGGATTAAATGCAGTGGCCTTTAGTTTTCGCGGTGCACACACGTTTGCCCGGGTAATGGAAACTTTATGCAGATTTCCCGGGCAGCAAACGAGAACAACAAAACGCTAACCAACCGCAAACGTCCTTTCTGATAAGGGTTGTGTCCTCGGCCTCGCTTCGATTCCTGCGCGCCCGGCGCCGCGACTGTTAAACATTTTTCGGCCACCACTGTGCCACGGCGATGAGTCATCGCCATTCCGTTTTGTTCGTTCACAATGCAATGTGGAACACAGAGAGCGAGACGGCGCGAGAGTGGGAGGCGGGTGTGGGAGGGTGAGCGGGAAAGCAGCATCGATTTTTCTGCTGGCTTCTTATTGTTGCTATTTATTGCGCCGCCAACGGCACATTTCACCCCTCTCTTCGCTGCGCGTTTCTTTTTGGCATATGTTCTATTTTTGTAAACATTTTCGGTTCCTGTTCATGAGTCATCGTTTGAGTGTTTTTTTTTTCTGTTTTTTGGGTTATCCTTGTGCGTGCGGCCTCGACTGTTGGTGCGGATGTCAGGTGCGTGAGCAACAGCTGCTTTGTATGGATCTTTGCCCCTCTCTTTTATTCTGTCTTTCCCCAGTCTTCCTTTTGTTGCATCTGTCAGATCAGCAGCTTCCTTTTTGCTCGTCTCTCTTTCTCTTCCACCACCCACTACAGTTACCTCCTCCCCCCATCTCTCTTTACCTCAAGTATTATTTTTATAAATGGTCTCCCCTTCTTCCTCACGCTCGCTCACACCCGCACAGAAACACATTAGTACTCAGGCACGAAGTAACGGAGAGGAGGAGTAAAGCAGGAGGAGGAGGAGAAAAGTATATGTATTTCGTACTGAGTGCATGAGTCATGATTTCATTTCTCGGTTTGTGTTTGCTGTGTGCTGTGTGCTGTGCCTTTTGCGCATTCGTTTTTGGTTTGCCGTCGTCACCTTATGCCTATTATTATTGTTTTATTTCGCCTGTATTATGCTACTTCTTCTTATGATTTCTCATTGTTGTGTTGCGCTGCGTTTCGTTTCCATTCATCATAACAGCACTTTGTGTGAGCGGGTGCGTTGGGTGGTGTGGCTGATGAAGGGAGGGGGGTGGGGTTAGGAGGAAGCACCGCTATGTGAAGCAAAGCTTGAAATGAGCTCAACGCCGACAGAGGCTCATTAGGCGGCGGCAGAGGTCGAGGTTGTTGTTGGTATTGCCGTTGTAGTTGTTGTCGGATAATGCTAATGTCATTATGCTGTGTCATTAACATGAATGATAAACGCTGGCCAAAGCCACTTGGCCTAGAAAGCAATCAAAGACTCAATTGTAAGGAAATCGAACGGTATCACACTTGGTTTCACTTGGAAGTACTTGAGTGATCATAACAAGGATCTCACGGTTATAACGAGAAAGATCTCAAGAATTGCATACGAACAAACCTAGATATTTATCTCAAAATAATAATTACAGGGTATGTCTATTAAAATTCTCAATAACATATCTTGAAAACCTATTCAAATTCATAAAAGTACCAAAGTTCTTGAAAAATGCGTTATTTAAAAGTAATATAAAATGTATAGCAATACATATTTAAAAGTTAAAACACACAAGCACAAAATGTTTTTTTTTTTGCTTTGGTAAACATCTACAAATTTAAAGATTTAAAAGAAAAATAAATACCTAATTTAGGAAGGCCATAATCATAAACAAATATGCTCGCTGTTTAAATAAGGCCAAGGAAAAAACAAAAGAACCACCAAGGTAAATAAATAAACCGAATTTTCTTGTACAATTTGGAATATTCCTCGTTGAACTTTCACTGTATCTCTTTTCGGATCCCTTCTTATCAATAGCCAGCCGCCTAATCAATTTGTCAAGTTATCGCCACGGTGTCTGTGCTGACTGTACCCCCATATAGAGCCTATTATTTGTGCGCCAAGCTATCACGTTATCAGCTAACAGGCCATCAGAAGGCCTCTTTGACAAACTAAACTTAATCTATACGGGGGAGCATACACAATATACTCGTCGGTTATGGGTTACGTTTGGGGGTACCGGTACGGGTACACTTACGGATACGAGAGTACGAGTACGGGTTGTGCACACACTGGCGCAGAAGCAGCTAAGTAAACTGAACAACGGAGGCCCCTGGAGAACATTTGGTGATACCACCAGTTCCATATAGTACACACTTTCAGTTGAAAGGCCGATTAGATAAAACTATGAATGCATATGTACAAATACATAGCACAGTGGCGGTTAAAATTATAGAAGGTTGTCGTTTTTTTAATTGTTTGGTATTTGTACAAAAAAGTATTCCAATAGTATGATATATACAAAAAATATCAAATTTAAAACTATAAAACTCGAAAAAAGAGTTTAAATATATTTTTAAATATTTTTAACAGTAAAATAAAACATCTATAATTCTTATTCTTATTTTCACACCCACCTTTATAATGTTGACTGCCACTGTACCTGTGTGTAGATACCCATTCAGTGTACGTGCAAAAGAGACAACTCGAACAGTCCTGCGACTAATGAGTAATCGAAAATCCGTTGGCAGACAACAACAAAAACTGAAAGAACCAAAAAACCTCGAGGTGACATTTTTGTTGGCCCCCGTGTGCACATAATTTCAATATTCGTCAGCCGGCTATTTATAAAATGCAAAAACCAACCGAGCTAAATAAACTGAAAATCTTCGCACAGGAATTTCGAATTTGAAATTTGCGTTGCGACTTTGGTTTCTTTTTTGTATTTATTTATTTATTTTTTGCTTTTCTCGTGCCGGGCGCATGAGAAATGCGAAATTATAAAGCAGTTAATCATTTTACAGGGAACCACGCCCACGTCCACACTTCCTTCTTTTTCTTAATACACCCGGAGAAATTAACATCATTTATAGACGATTAGTGTTTAAAGATCACTATTTTTAGAGCTAATGGATTTAACAATGGTCTGAAAATAAATATGGATAATAAGTTTCATAATGTTTATGACATTTTTTATATCTTAAAAGGCTTTTAAA
>JAEIIH010031196.1:0-12394 GCA_018904745.1 Drosophila orosa
ATTCTAAAGTATATACGTATCTTAAAATAAAATAAAATAAAAAAGACATTTTTTTGCTTGCTCGCCGAGCTCAGTGCTCGGGTTTTGCTTCAGTGTAATTGTCTACGGACGAATTTTTCTCGAACATTAACCCTAATTCAAACAAAATGACTATGCAACGTGTGCCACAAACACGTGGATGGCGTGAAATTGATCAGGGCGCCAAAATGTTTTGAAAAACGAGCGTTATGGAAGGAATCGCTGGTGTGCATTTACATTTAAAAATGGCGATTGAAAGAAGATACTGTTCCACAGAGAATGCCTAAACTCGACATTCCAAAATCAGGCTACGTCGATTTTAGCACCCAAACAGAGTACGTTGCCCGTATTATAATTATAATAATAAAATTTATAGAAATATAATAGGGTCAACAATATTGGTCGAGAACCAGAGCCTTAGAAAAAGGCTTCGTGAGATGGAGGAGGAAAATCGTTGTTACCGCGAACAATATTAGGAATATTAGGAGTTAGAAATGTCTCTAGCCCAAATTTTAACTGAGAAAAATATTAAAGAGTGGAGGAAAGCGAGCTAAATTTAATTCGACGGACATTAAAACTGCGATCTGTCTTCATACACCGGGGCCCCGTACATATACAGGAAAGGATTTACTTTGCCGAGTCGGGCCACGTTGTATAGTTGGCTAGAATTATGTCGGGTACTCTAGATGTACATATTTATAGATCTAATGGAGAACGACGACATGCTTGAAGTGGACAAGCTTTGTGTTTTATCCTGACCTGGTTTAGTCATCCAGCCGATGCTAATCTAAACATATACGTATTTGCGGATACACCACACTTGATAAAGTTGGTCCGAAACCATTATATAGACTTAGGATTAGTCTTCAACGGAAACAAATTGACTAAGGTGACAGTCCAACAAGTATTTGGTCACTGGGCAAAGTCGGATGTATCGATTATGTTTAAGATTACTAATAATCATATTAAAGTTAACTCCCTAGAAAAACAAAAGGACAAATTGGCGACCCAATTGTTTTCCATTTGTTACGCGTTGGGATACGATGTAGAGAACACATGTGAAACCGCGGACCTCTTTAAATTTATCAATGATTGGTTCGATGTTTCCAATTCGAAATTATTAACATCAAACTCCATCGAAACAACACAGTCCTATGGAAAACAAATAGACGTCCAAAGAGGCGTTTTGGCTAAAATGTCTGAAATAATGCGCACAAACATATGTAGTTGGCAAAGCCTATAGGCTGCCCTTTCAAAATGGAATTTCAGTCAACATCGCTTCTCTTGATTCTCTACTAAGAGCAGCCAAAAATGTAAATATTAGTTTAACTATAAAAAAAATAAATTTTAAAATTAGAATATATTTTAGGATCAAGAATTTGAAGAAAAAACTCGCAACACAAAAACAAAAAAAAAATTTTTTATTCTTTCAGTCGTCAGGGTCAGGGGACTCCCATCCCTGACTTCGCTTAAATTCCGAAAAGTTTTGCGAAGAAAAAATAGGGAAAACCACGAAGACCAGGGCAGCGAACGCAATCATCGCCTGTATTTGTTAGTATATTTTTAAGCGGAGGTTGGTATATTTCAAAGATTCAGAGGCGGTAATTTAGCCATTTGCTGGCCAGATCTGGCTATTTTGCACGACCCAAAACTGGAAACCACCCAATTTTACGGGAGTCAGTTATTTTGGCTATTTTACAAAATAAATTTGCTATCTTTTAGCTATTTAAAATAAGTAATTTATATGAATACAATGATGTGATTTTTTTTTTTTGTGAGTCAATTTATTGTTGTACTTGTTCCTGTTTAGTAACTTAACCAATATATATATGTACGTCAATTTTAGTCATTGTTCAGCTTTTATATTTTTTTATACAAATAACCTGATCAAATTGTCACAGAGTAGAAAATATTTAAAAGCTAATGAAGTCGGGCATATTGAAATTGTGAAATTTTTTAGACAAGCCCACCGAATTTATTTTCTATCATGGTAGAAGGGGTTTTAGGTAGGTCCCTCTGGTCAACTCGATTTTTTAATTACATGCAGTCGATAGTCATAATTACTAATTTCAGATACGGAAAGCAACAGCAACAAACTAAAAATAAAAGGGATCGAGATATTGGTACAATGGAAACATACCTAAGTACAGAGGAGGTTTCTGTAGACAACATTTTGGACGCTTTATTTGAGCAAAAAATTAAAGGTTTCCGAAATAATATAAATGAAATTAATGAATACTAAATATTTTTTTAAGTTAAATAGTAACGGCTATTTTTTTAGCTATTTCCAAAAAAAAGTGAGCTATTTTTGGCTATTTTAGTTTGCCTCTCCATCTAATAATGACGACCGATAGTTGGCAACACTGGCTGGTACGTGCAAAAAATTGTGCGAATTATTAATCGAAAAATACCCAAATTGAATGATTAATAAAGTGCAAATTCGCCGTAGCGCAAACTTAGAATCAAAAGTACAGGGGTCCACCGGAGACTTTAGCCAGATAACAGAAGTTTTACACTTGTCGCAACCTACGAGGACTGGAAAATCAATCGCCCGACATCCTTTTGTTGTTCTGCTGGTGGTTCTGTGTGTTGTGTGTGTGCTTGTGAAGCGGCTGCAGTAGTCTGGCAGTTAATTAAAACTACAGCCGAGGCCAGCGGAAAGACTGGGAAATATCGTGGGGCGTTAGCTTTCACTTGAAGTCGCAGGCACCCAAATACGGCTGGTTAGTGAAAGCTGGCAAAGATTTCTTTGTTCCCGGTCGTTGTTTAGACGGGAGCCATGGCCGTTAGCTTCGAAAAGAATCGGTCCCAGATCGTGGCTGCATGGAAGGATGTGCTGGACGACAAGAGCGGTACTAACTGGTCTCTGTTCGGCTACGAGGGTCAGACCAACGAACTGAAGGTCGTGGGCACCGGTGACGGCGGAGTGGAGGAGCTGACCGAGGACCTCAACAGCGGCAAAATCATGTACGCCTTCGTTCGCATAGAGGATCCGAAAACTGGCCTCAACAAGTACTTACTCATAAACTGGCAGGTGAGTAAGCGCGCAATCTTATCGCCGCACGCATAATCTAACTCTGTTTGTTTTCACCCCATTCCCTTTCCAAAGGGAGAGGGCGCACCTGTGCTACGCAAAGGCACTTGTGCGAACCACATCCGCGACGTAGGCAATATGCTTTCAGGGGCCCACCTGACTATCAACGCCCGCAATGAGGATGACATCGACTTGGAACGGCTTCTCAAGAAGCTGAGCACTGTGAGCTCAGCTTACAGCTTTAAGGAGCCGCGTGGGGCCATGGAGGAACAGAAGGCGCCGGTCGGGACCAACTATACCAGAGTCATTCCCACCAAAGAGCTCAACGCCAGTGTCATGCAAGACTTCTGGAAGAAGGAGGAAGCCGAAGAGAAGCGGCGCCTAGAGGCGGAAAAAGAAGCAAAGCGTATGGAGCTGCAAAAACTGGAGCTGGAACAACGCAGCCGCGAGGAGAAGGAGCATAAGGAGCGAGAAAAGTTGGTAATAAGCACCACCAAGCTCCAGCCAGCCCACGTTCCCATAAAAACGTAAGCAAAATTCGAGTTTGACTTCCTCAACAAGTCTGACATTGATGAAAAATTCGCAATATTGTTCACAGCTCCCCGCAGCCACTGAGTCCGGAGAAAACTGCACCAGGATTTGCCAATAATCTGACGGATGCAGAGCGCATGCGTCAGGCAAGAAACCAGGAAGCCCGCGAATTGATTGGCTCGCGTGTCGGTGCTGCCAAGGCCATGTTTACAAAGCACACCAGTGAGGGCCAGCTGCAGTCCAAGTAAGAGGACATTTCACCTAATTGATCAAAAACTAAACTCTTCCTTTTTTCTGCAGACTCAACACGCAGCCACCAGCGAAACCCGCACGCAACTCTATCGCTCAGCGCATAAACGTATTTAACCAAAATCAGCCTCAAGACGCATCTGTGCCTTCACCACCGCGCGCAGTGTCTCCCGCCCAACTACTGCCGGTGGAGCAACCCGCGTCAGTTGCTGCGGCCCCTGTGGCTGCCGAGGTTGTCTCGGCAATTGCCGAGGTGGAGGAGACCCAGCCGGTCGACGACTTGCCGCTGGCCCACGAGAGCGAGCAGTTCTCGACGATCAAGCGATCGCCGCACAGCAAAACAAACTCACTGCAGTCGCAGTCCCCCGATGAGACCACGTCTTCCAATGAAACGGACACGGCTGTGTACCAGGAGCAGGAGGAGGAAGTGCGCACCAAAGTGTCGGTCACCGTGCAGCAATCGCAATCGACGAAGACCAGCGGCCTTAGCACGTTAGAAAGGAATGCCCGTGAGTCCCGCATAGCCGTGCGCTGCTATTCAAATAGTATTCCCAGCTAATAAACATATATTGCAGTGACGGATCTGGTGAACGAAGACGATTTCATTTGCCAGGAGAGCCTTGGCGACTTGGGTCTGCGTGCCCGAGCTCTATACGACTATCAGGCAGCCGACGAATCGGAGATTACGTTTGATCCGGGCGATGTCATTACACATATCGATCAAATCGATGAGGGATGGTGGCAGGGCCTCGGCCCTGATGGAACCTATGGACTGTTTCCGGCAAATTATGTCGAGATAATCAACTAGGCGAGTTTCCAATTGCTAAGCAGCTGGAACATCTACACCAACAGCAGGTAGCTCTTAGCTTCTGCATTTTAGATCCGGACTATAGCTACTTAAACACTTTGCCCGTACTACACACTCTTGAACAATAATGGGATACGCCTAAAAGAGATTGAACGATGACTATATGCGACTATAAGATTTTTATCGTACACACCGCATCTGTTTTTTACCTACATGCCACATACATATATTCATACATATATCGTATACTCCCTGCCAACCATTCATTTGTTGTTCCCATACATACTATATCATTGTTTTGGCTTTGATTGCAGAAGCCGTGTTGCGTCCTTTTAAAATGTTCTTAAGATATCTATTATATAGAGTCCCGCCACTCAGTCAGTATTTAAGATGCGCTCCATCCTAGATCCCGGGGTTTTTGTATGCATATTGTAATTGTAATACCGATGAAAATTGTAAAACCTTTCGATAATAAATTTTGGTAATTGTGCAACAATAAACAGTTTGGTCAACAATATCTACATTTATTCTCGCATTAATTAGTAGCATAAATAGTTTAATCTTAGTTGTTCCACAAGGTTTTTGTTTTTTCTTTTGTTTAACAATTCAACTGCAGCAAAGCAGTAAGTGGTGCCCTGTTGGTGTTGTTTTTGGGTGTAAGTGGCGGTAGCAACCAAGCACAATTGCTGTAGATTTGTATGAGATCATACGGCCACTTGCTGTCCCTAGGGGGCTGTCTGACAGAAGATACGTATAAAAACTGGACTCTGCTTCAGAATTATCATCATGGTGATCTATCGCTTAATCATAATCAGCTCTTTAAAATGTATGCAGGGCAAACGAATTACAACAAAATCGTTTTCGTTATGTTAACTTCCGAATTACGTTTATGCAGGCACTTTTCTCAATATCAATTTCCTTACTAGCCTAATCTACAGATGTGTTGCATGACGCCTGAGGATGAGTGGGAAGAGTGTTTGCCACACTCAACGCTGCTGTCACATGAGATTTGCATGCTTACATAGTACGAGTTTGTCTCGTGTGCGTCCTGCCACGAGTCTTTAGCAAGGACGTACATCGCTAGCTCCCCTTTTATTCGGATTCACTCCGAATTCTGTCAAATCAAGTCTGGCGCTGTCCTTAAATCCCAATTGAGTCGTGTCGATCTCCTCCCTGTCACTTAAATTTGGTTAATTTTCGTAGCTGCTTCGAAACGGTTGTTTTGTAGAGGCGCTGTGTTCATCATTCCGACGTCGTTGTAATCGTCCCGGTCTGGGCAACACTCTGGCTAGCGGCGTGCTGCTCCACAGGCGCTTCAGGAGTGGCTGCTCCACTGTTCTCTGGAACTGCAGTATTTGGTGGCGGCGGCAGGGGGATGGGCTCCTGGATCTTCGTAGCATCCTGCGGCTGTGGTGTCACTGGCTCCGCAGCTTGCGCCACAGACTCTGAGACAGCAGCTGCCTCTGTCTTCACCGGCTCGTCTGCGGTGGATGCTGCAGCTGCTGCCCCAGACGCTGCCCGCGCATTCTCCTCGGCCTTGGCTTCCAGCACATTAATCGACGCCTGAATGCATCTGAAATGAAAAAGTTGCGTTAGATAACAAATATTGACCATCTTTGTGGGGGGGAACTTACTTAATGGCCTCTTTTCTAGCTAGGCGAATGCTATCCTTTCCGTTCGTGTCGATGGTGTCCAGCTTAAGCAGGTTACGAGTCAGCATCTCGTCCAAGTAAGCGTATTCCTTGTCTTGGCGAGTGCCCTTGAACTGCTCCACCTTGCCCATCAGCTCCAGCACATCGCGCTGAATGTCCTGGATCTTATTGATTGAGTCGAGGGTGTGCGGTGTCTGCGGCGGCAAGCCAGCTGCTCCCTCAGCGGCCACTCCTCCAGGCAACTCCTGATCCAGGTATGGCTGCTGAGTATTGAGTGGCGTGGGCCGCTGTTGCTGCACGAAGTGAGACTGGGCCTGTGGCTCAGCACCCTCCTGGGCAGAGTTAGGCGCATTTTGAGTGGGGATCTCCTTGTGGGCGTTGATAATGGGCTCGGTGCGACCTTCTACGAAGATGGGAATAGTGCGTACATATGTGCCGCCAGGAGTCTGTGGGGCCGGCGGTGGAGTCTGCTGCTTCTGATGGGGATGCGTCTGCTGCTGGGGAGCATAGTACGACTTGAGCGGAGGCTGCGGCTGCTTCTGCCCCGGGTATTGGTGTCCCTGAACTGGCGGACTGGTCTGCGTGCCGAATTGCTGCTGCTGAGCTCCGGGTGGTAAAGGCATAGCACGCTGGTGTGGTTGCTGCTGCTGCTGGTACTGCAGGTTCTGTTGCTGCTGCTCTGGTGGAGGGGCGGAGTGCGCCCTCAGCCCCATATCTTGCTCGGCGGCACTCTTGACCCCCATGTCGACCGTATTGCGCAGTCCATGCTGGCTTAAGTTAGCCGACGGGGCACAGTCCACCTCCGAGCGCCCAGCAGGGTCCTCCGTCTGGATAGCAGCGTCGCAGAGACGCTTGGAAGGCGACTGCGGCACCTGTTGTTGTGGGGGTACACCGTATCCTGGCTGCGGCATTTGCTGCGGCGCCACATCGTATGCGGCATATGACTGTTGGGGATACTGCTGAGGCTGCTGCTGCTGCTGCGGCGGATGTTGAGCCATATGACTGGCCCCAGGAGCGGCTTGTCGTCTAGCCCCAAATCCGTCAGGAATATACTGGCGGAACTCCGATGGCAGCCGGTTGAAGAAGTCGTCCTCGTGCTCCATGTGGTTGTTGGTGCCGCCGGCCATGCGGCCACGCCGCCCCATCGTCGAGAACCTGGGGAACCCGAAGTCTGCGTCGTCGAAATAGGATTGAAAACCATCGTCAGCATGAGCTTGAGCATTGGTACCGTGCAAACTGCTCCTCTTACGTGAGTCGCCAAAGCCCGCGAAGGGGTCATGCATCCTGCCCAGGTGCGAGCGCGGAAACATATTATCCATGTCCATGTCCGGTTCGAATCCAAAGGTCGGCTGCAATCACAGGGAGAGAGAGAGAGAGAGAGAGCTTTATGAGAACGGGCAGGAAAAGTGCAAATTGTTTGGCAAAGTGGGCGAATTGTTTATAAATAACAGGTGACTCAGAGCCGCAGGCGGTGTGTTTGTGTGGGCAAAAGACAACAACTATCTCGGATGGCGAGTGATGTCAATGCGAAGTGAATGAACAGCTGTTGGGGAGCGGTGGAGGAGGGAGTGAACCAGCGAGCCTACCTTCCCGTCTCTTCAAGCACTCGGACTCGACTTAATTTGTTTATTTTATCAATGAGCACTGCTGCTCGACAATTATTTCGCTACGCGTAGTTTTGCGGTCAGTCCGCTTAGTCTGGCACTCAGTTTGCGATTTCCGCTCGGTGACGTGACGCACTTCGTCCGATTGTTTGGCTGCGAATGAGGCGAGCAGCCGGCGCAGAAGGTCTTTTAAGGCGGCTGTCGCCCACTCCCGGACCTGCTGGCTCGTTCTGGCTGCTTCTCGCAGTTTCTCTCTCAGCGTCTGTGTTTTGCTAAAGTCTCTCTTGGAGTCTCTCCATGAAAGGGCATTGAGTATGGGGTAAGAAGCACACGGTTTCTGGGAACTCTCAGCTATGGCTTGTCGATGTGATAACCATTTTAATGTCGATCAAAAGTAGACTTATTTTATTTATGTAAATATAATAGTGTGTAATATGAAAATGGAACATTTCTGTCTTGAGAAACTACATTCATAGGGACTAACTAGTATGGTATTGAATATTTTGTCCCTTCCCAGGCACTATCACTGCGCTGCTCTCCCAATCCCACTGTAAAAGCTTGCGGATGACGTTTATAGTAGCGTCAACGTCATCGACGCATCGCTTTGGCCCCCGCATAGGTTGGCCAAAAGTTGAGCAACACAAAATCCGCCTACGATTCCTATTGAACAACCCAGAGATGTGCACACACATAAACAGCAACATCACATATGTACATACATATGAATATTGCTGTATGGAGCCCACCTACGGTGGAAATCCCAGTCGTACACAGAACTTAGTCAACACTCAGAGCGACAGAGACTGAGAGATTCGGCGCCAAAAAAAGAGGAAAGAGAACGCCTGCCAGAGCGACGCGCCACTTGTGTGTTTTCTTCTAGAAATTTTCAAATATTTTCAACCATTTGTTCTTGATAGATTTGGATTGCTGGCTGTTAGATTAGGCCACCAAAAACAGCTGTACTTTTTGACTCTGGTAAAATTCCGCAAGTGTTGCGGCATTAATCATACGCAGCGTTGGCCAGTCTGAGAGAGGGGAAACAACCTAAGAATTCCCTCTAACAAAGACTGCCAGCCACTGGCTTTCAGATTCAGAGTAAATTTACGCAACCCCCGCCTTATATTTTGGTGTTGTTTAATGATGCTTTCTTGTATTTATTTAATATCTTTAGCATTTCCATCGCGTTAAGTGCGCCATTATATGTACATACATATATCTAGAAAATTCTAGAATCTACATACATATGTACATACATATTTATTCTGCTCAGTGTCGCAGCGAAATCAACGCAAGTAAAAGAAAGCATTTTCAATTGAATCAAAATTGACCAACAAAGAGTTCCCGACGTGAAAGCTGTTGAAGTCATACACCTAAAAATCCAAAACGAACTTGATTTCCATGGGTATCACAAGGTTCCGAATTTTGGATGGACGGCTGTTTACGCTAATCGAGAACAAACTAATTTTTTCTTACACTCAAAGCGTAATTACAATACATTCCATACAATACGAATATTACAAGGATTTTATAAACCCGAGGCCAACAATTATTATATCGATTTTAGATGCACCATTGAAAACTTATGACTATTTTCTATCTGACAATTTTATGAAGTATTTTTGGCAAGATATTAATAATTCTTCCATTAATCTTTTATATTTATCAGAAGGGGCTTTGGATAGTGGTTGTTACTTGACCTTTAAATATTCTGAATATTTACGCGTCTTAATAGGCAACAATATTACGTTAACTACATTCTTCTAGAATCTAGATGGCTGGCCTTTAGAAATAGTGAAACTCATGACTCTATTTGGATTTTAAAATATCTACAATTTTAATAGAAATCCCGTTTAACACCTTTTTTAAGAATTTGAATTGTTTAATATCATTATAATTCTTGGATGGCTATGCTTTATACTTTCACTTTCAATTGAAAATCTTAAAGGGGAACCAAGCGATTTTATAGAAAGTGTCTCCTTTGGAGAAGCTCCACTGTGTACTGTGTGAATTTCCGCACCGACAGCGAGCTACAAAAACAATGACACGAACATGCGATCGAGGTCGAGGTTGGGGCCGAATCTGGAGGAGACGACCTTGCCAGGCGCCAACCTTGGAGCTCTCTCACTCCCCTGGCCCGTAGTAGCCTTTGGCGGCTACTCACCTGAAAGTGCTGCTGCTGCTGGCTGGGGGGAACCTGCTGGAACTGCTGCCTGGGCGATCCGTACGTCGCCTGGGGACTGTGGAACTGGGGTTGTTGCTGATGCGCCGCCTGCTGCTGGGGAGATCCGTAGGCGCCGCCGGCGTACTCCCGGTTGATGGGTATGTTGACACCCGATCCGGCGCCTCCACCAGGGGCCCCGTTGGCGCCGGCGTTGCTTTGGGCCTGGTTGGGTGTCATCACAGTGGGCTTCATCTCGCTGCTTCTGCCGTCCCTCGTCCACTACCGAATTTGTTTCAACAACGCGCCTCGCTGCGTAGCGACAATTTTTTTTATATTTATTTCTTTCGTTTGATACTTGGCTCTGACTTTTCGTCGGCGACTATTTGTCGTGCCAGTTGTTGAGATTAATTTTTGGACGGGACGCGTCGACGACTAGTAAGCGGGGGGCGGGCGGTGAGCGGGGTGGTGAGCGGGGTGGTGTGCGGTTGCGCGGGCTCACCTTGAGCGACGACGCGTGCGACTTGTTCTCGTTCTGGTATGTTCCGCGAGGCGGTGCGCGATTTCTCGCTGATGTACTCCTGGTACTCCTGCTATCGCAGCTCTGCTGCCCCGGAGTGTGATGTCACTTTTGGCCACACTTTCTAGCGGCCGCACACAGACACAGGCACTTTTAACTTCCACTTTGCTTTTCGGTATTTCCGCTGCAAGCTTTTGCCGCGCGCTCTCGCTCTCTCGAGTGTGTGTGGTGTTCGCTTTTCTAAATTCAATTTAAAATATATATAGATTTTTTATTTATGCACATTGCCGCTGACCCACACACACACACACTGGCGCACTATGATTTGTTGCTGTTCGCTGTTGTTTGCCACATCCACGGCGTTTGCGTCCACGGCGTCTTCACGCTGCCAAAGTTGTTCGTCGACTGAGCGCCATCGTCTCCATTCGCCATTCGCCATTCGACATTCGCCTTTAGCAGTTAGCCAAAAGCCCCAATGTGGCGCTCTCAGCGCTGCTCTCTGGCCCCTCTCCGAGTGCCATGTCAGGCCAGTGTGGCCAAGTGTGCGTGTGCCTGTGCCTGTGCCGCGTAAGCTTTGCTTGGCTTCCTTAAGGCCTTAATTGGTAAATATTCCACACTGTCTCACGGGTCTCAGGCCTCGCTCCGCGCTCTCCCGATCGGGACGGCGCTCCAGTTCCCGCTCTCTGGGTGCTCCGATCTTTGCAAAGATACACACACATCAGACTTATAAATAGACGATTGTGGCGATTGGGCTAGAAAGTTTGGCCGAGAGCGGCTCTCCGAAACGCATTCCTCGGCGGCATTCGCATGGCTTCTAGAACCGTAAGCCTGTCGGGCCGCCTACATACATTTTCTCTTGTGTACACGTACTGATGTACAGATACATACATATACATATGTACATACGTATACATTTGTATCTTCATCGTCATTGCCGCCGAAGTGCAATAAGATAAAGAGCGATTTGAGAAACAAAAGCAGAGGCAGTAAACAGTTGTCGTCGCCCACTAACGAGTCCAATCAATCGATCAGTGACTAATGATCCACGTTTTGCAATACACCGTGTGCACTTCGCCAGCGACAGAAAGTCTTCTATAGCCACCTATTGTCGCCCACCGATCAGCTGATAAATGCCAGTTGCTTGGCCAGCTGTCCGCCTTACATTCATACAAGCGTACATATTTATGTATGTATGTTTGTATATGTATACCTTTTAATCATCTGAGTCATTCAAAGCACATTTGGGCGCTAGATAAACAATCCTGATATTATAATATATGTACATATGTATGTACACACATGTGTCATAAATAATCTATATTTTGATATGCGATTGTTCATATATATGTATGTATGTAAGCATATTTTTGTTTTAAACACGATCTTCGACACTCGACATTTTTGATCAGCATCCATAAAGCATACATATACATATATATATATATATAAAAAGTCGTGAAGAGTATAACAACTTCGTCATACAGATTTCCTATTTCGTACCCCTGCCGGGTATTATAATATTTGTAAGAAGTTTATGAAGCACTGAAGGGTGTCGTTCCAGACCCAATCAAAGTGTATATACAGTTCGTCAAAACAAATTTTCGCCAGCAATTTACGAAAATTTTAAATTAAAACTGCAATGTATCAAGCAAAGATACATATGAATATGTATCTTTAAAATTTAAACCCAATATTTAATTATTTATTTATATACGATATTTTATTTGATATTTTTTAATTTTTTTTTAAAATATTATTACTTAATAAAAAACAAGAAAGGAAGCTAACTTCGGAACACCGAAGTTTGTATACCCTTGCAG
>JAEIIH010031209.1:0-36092 GCA_018904745.1 Drosophila orosa
AGACACTAAGTAGCCATGGCTGCCGCGCGTTAATCGCTTTTAATTGCTAAATTACGCGCTGCATGGCCGACATTGCGACGAGGGTCGGTTCGGGTCTGGACCGGACTGGAGGCCCATAGATGGTGGCGGAGAGTCAAGAGTTAAGAGCTGCTGGAAGCTGGAAGCTGGAGACATGGTTGCGGCTGTTAACACGCCGCAGACCCGACCCGGGATCTGGGATATGCGACTGCGACTGCTGATGCTGATGTTGATGCGACTGGGACTGGCCAACACTAATGCGTGTAATTAGCCGCAAAAAAAAAAAAAAAAAAAGCGGCAAGACCACTTAACTGATTTATTAAAACGTTTTTCCATTAAATTTTTAACCCTGCAGGCTATTAAAAACACTAGCAGACGTAAAAAGAGGCCGCAGAAGGGCGCGCAGACTTTGAAAAATGAGCAGCGTTTAAAATTATTCTGTTCCTTGGCACAGTGGGAACAATCCTTAGCTAGCCAACAAAACATATATAAATATGTGAGTATGACATTATATATTATTCATTAAGGTCAGACTAAGTAAGGAAAGTTTCAAGACAAAATTCAACTATCAGGGGTAAACTTCTAAAGGGATATATTGTTAAGGGAACATAGAAAAGTTTGCTCAAAGTTTTGATTACCTTGAAGTTAAAATGATAAAATATATTATTTTTATGTACATTTACACGAGAAGCTCCCTTAATCAACATAAATTTAATAGTCAAACCCAAGAAATCTGCTCCAGAATTAAAAACTATAAGCTTATCTCTAAAAACAAATTTATAAATATAAATCTACACCGATTTTTCATCAGAAAACGACAAAATATATTTATCAAGAAATTTCCAAAATCTTTAGGATAAAAAAAAGGGTATAAAAAGGAAGAGTTCATCCCACTGTGGCAATTCGAAACTGGCCCCATGTTAATCTACGGCTTTTCACCGACAAGTTGGCCGAAAAATTCAAATGGGCGGTCAGTTGGCGAAACATTTTGACAACGACAATGGCCATGCAGCAGCAAAAGCAACCCAGAGCCCAAAGCCCAAAACCCATCCGAAAAACCCAAAAACCTAAGCCCCGAAACTTTCTAGCCATAAATGCCCGCTCACGTCGTCGTCAAGCTTTTGGGCAAAAAGGCAAAGGGAACGAAATTAATTATGGCCAAGTGCGGCGATGGGCGATGAAAGTGCGATAAAGATGCCATATTTCTTTTATTAATTTTTTAGCCATTTATTGCGGCGTTTGATGTTGCGCTGCGCTGCTGCCAAGCCAAACCAAGCCAAGCCGAGCCAACTCTCAAGCCAAGAGTAAGCCATTAAAATCAATGGCCGGAGCGGCAAAGAATCGAACAGAAACGGACTCCAAAAGAAGGTTACAATTGGCCGGGTTGTTGTTGGGCAAACAATATTAAATCTCGACACTCGTGCGGAGAAAGTTGACTTAGCGGCCTAAGCTAAGGCCACACTTCCTCCCCCGAAACTCCGTCTTGCCATTTTTTTCCCTTGATTCTTTTGTTTTTTATTGTTGTTTTTATTTTTATTTTGCAAGCTCACTTTAAACAACAACAATTGTTTACACCGAATCAATGTTGTTTTTATTTCTGCAATTGCGGCAACTATGTAAGCGACGGGACAAATGAAGTCGTGGCCAACTGGCCAGGAAGGTTAGTGTGAACTGGGTAAGCAAGGTGTTGGAACGGGGCAGGTCCCTTTTTTTTTGACTGCGTCACGTTTGCCACATCAATTTCAATCAACCTGACCCTGTCTTACGCCCAGTTCTACGCCGGAACTCCTGAACCCCGGGCTGGGAATGGGAATGGGAATGCACACTCATATGGGCTCTATGTGGGCCGTTTTTCACATCAAACGCAACAGTTGTTTTGTAGTAATCTCTATGCCAGGGCTTGTCTTTGGGCTCCCATCTCCAAAAAAAGAAAAACAGTTACGAGTCAAGGGCTTAGGGAGCTCAGGTGGCATACTCGAAAATAGAAGAGCTTTGGATGAATTGTAGAATTAGGGAAATGCTTTTTTGAGTGCCACGAATTTGCATTTGTTAGGAGGTTCCTCTTTATAAAGGGAAATAATAAACAACCATGTTTAGAATGCAAGGGGAACTAGTTAGCTATTTAATTAATACGAGGTAGTAATTTCAATATATGATTTGTACTATTTCCAATCATAATTAACTCAAGTATGTACTTTTGACACTGTCACTATCTGAAGTATAAAATCAATCCATAAATATTAACCCCTTTCAGTGTTTATTTTCCACAAGAGCTCTTGAGCACTTTGTTCGTTTGAAACTAGCTTTTCATTATTATTCTGCATCGATATGCGAAGGGCACTCTTCTATATTCGCACTTCATTAGCACACTTCTCCAATATGGTTATGTGGGCGCCCGCTGTTTGAGCTTCTGGGTTAATGCTGGGCGCCAATATGGAGCTGTCGCTGGAACTGCCGCTGAAACTGTCGCTGTCGCTGTTGCTGTCGCCTTCCGGCATAATGGCACACAATGGCACTCCAATGAAATGCGCGCTCCATGAGTAAATTGATTTCACTTTGGCCTCGGAGTGGAGGGTACAAGGGTGCCATAACACACATCGTAGTACGTTCTGTGGGGAAGCACAATGATCTGTTTAGACAGACGACGGCTAGATTTGTGGCCGCATTAACTGGGTCTCGGAGCAGAACCGATAGAGATCGTCAGGTGTTTCCATTTACTCAACCAAGGCGGCGTTCTAGCTGCGTTCTCGAATCCGCCTGGACTCGTATCTGTGGCCGTATCTCTATCTGTATCTGTATCTGCTGGCGCACGGTCTAAATGGCACCCAAAACAATGCGCATAATAAATATTCTTTCTGTGCGGTGGAGGTTTTTGGTTTTTGGGGTAAGGTGATTCGGTGGTTAGGGGACTGGGTGCCTAGGTGCCTTGGTGCCTTGGTGGTTACCCAGGTTAAACCTGTTCGCGACGGCATATTTATGGGCAGTCTGGCATGGCATTGCGCACAGGGAACATATCCAAGTATCTGAGTAAGTATCTGTGCGACTGCAACCGTTATAACTTTTGTTTTAGCCCGTTTTCTTTTTCGGTTTCATTAATAGTTCAAATAACTGCACAAGTGGCTCACCACAGCTCAGCTCAGCTCAGCCCGGCCATCAACGGCAGACACGAGCTTAACGAGCTAAATTTTTACGACCTAGTCACATAAAGCCAGCAGTCTGTAATCTATTGATCTACAGACTTTCATATAGATCGAGTTACAAACAGGCGACATTATGCACCCACAGACAGTAGGAATTCCATAAAAATAATAAGTTGGTTAATACTATTTGTTATTATATTATATATCATTAAATTAAATACATTTTAAAGTAGGATATTTATTATATACGCTCCCTCTGACTTGAAAAGTAATTAAAATGAGTAACTTTAGGTATCCCTTTGTACAATAATTGCTTTTATAGATGTTCCCCTGTATTGTATTAGTTTCATGCTTTGTACATTCATTTCTATTGCACAACAATGTCCACAGGTACTAAACAAAGGCGGAATAAATAAAATTGTGTACCTTAAATATCAAATAATAAGCCAATGAGGCAGCAATCGACACATGAGAGAGCGTATATGCAAACTCGGAGCACACAAGGCAACAGATCGTGGCTTTGCTGCCACATCCACCACTAGCATCCCAGGCCTCTTGTGTCCGCCTTGGCCAGTTTTTCCGCCACCGGTTGCTTTCCCACGCTAGGCTGCAGCTGCTCCGATCGGAGCGGATTGGATTGGATTGGATTGGATCGGATCGGCGATGCCGAGAATGCCCAGTTGGCGGCTGATACGAGTATTCTAATGCGCCCGGGACACGGATAGAGATTAATTAATATTGCAGCTCGTTAAGTGGCAACAAGGCTTTTTGCTGTTGGCCTTTGTTTTTCTGCAAACTCATTGTTTAATAATTATTTCGTGTTATAGAGGAAATTCCAATGGCAGGCTGTCTTTTTTTTTTTTTGCATTCAGGAACTCTACTTTAGTTTCCTTAAAAAAAGGGGAGCTAAGTTAATTACGGAGGCTGGGAAATCATAGGTTTTTGATGATTAAAATGCAAACTATTTGTCTGAATAGAAATTGCCATCAAAAAAGGAGTTACTGGCTTTGTAAAAATTATGTAAAATCCCAAATTTAAGGCTTAAATGAGCTCTTTTTAAAACTATTCCCCTGCAGGTCAGTGCTTGTTTGCATGACATCTCTCAACCCAAAGTCTTCCATCATATCATGTGAATGCTGATGATGCGCTCATCCCATAGATCTCATAGTAGCAAATAAACTAAATATTTCCAACTTAACGACTGTCCGCTAAATATCAAAAACAATCTTGGGAGTTTTTTTGCTTTCGGCTTTTGTTGTCGGCTATTTGTATTTAAAGTTTTTCTCTTTTCTGCTACCTTTTTTTTTTGTTTGGTTTTTGTGTGCTTCGCCGTCAAGGTCTTTTGGCGGCAAACGCAGACACCGATTTATGAGAGGGGTGTTGCCTTTTATAATTTGGCAGAGCCATTTGTTGTGTGTGTCGGTGTGTGTTGAGTTTGTTGTATAATATTTGCCTTTTGCTCGAAATACATGTATAATTTGCCAGCCACTTATCGGGCCACGTTGAAGATCTGCGGACTGTGGGGGCGTGGACGGCTCAACCTCTGAGAAAAAACGGCTTTAATGTCAAGTGTGGCTCACAGAATTTCAGCTGCCGGCTTAAGGCACTCGAGGAGCCCAAAAACTGTGTTTTCAACAAGTTTTTTGGCTTGTGTTTTCTTTGCGACTTGATGGCTTCTCTGTTTTGGGCACATTTCATCAAATGCCTGTTCACTCAATTAGATGTTGAAACTGAGGCTGAGGACGTTGCCATAACTCTGGACCTCAGGCTTCGACTCGGCGAGCATTGAGTTATGAATCAGAGAAGTCAAGAGATTGTGTGCATAAATATGTATATATTGAGCTCTGAGCTCTGCTTATTGTTCATCCACTTCTAATTGTTTCCTTTTGCGGAGCGAATAAAATTGAAATGTGATGTGATTATTTAGGCGATTTCGTTACGCTCTTTGCCCATGAAAACAAAAGAAAATGGGATTTTGATTAAATTTAAAGTTAATCGGCTAGAAGTTGGAGTTAACTAGGGAATATATTCAGAGTTTCCAAGGGATCGTTAAAGCATTTGTATGAAAACAAAAGACATCTTGTTCTCCAACTGAATTTGTTTTCATTTTGTGAATATAACAAAAGAATTTTAAGCTATAAATACAAAATAAAAGCTAACTAACGCGCAAATATTTTTCAATAAAAATGCAAGTTATGGCGCATCGAATCAGTGTGAAGAATCGAATGAAACCCATAATTTTCGGCAGCTCAAAAAGATACTTCTAAGGAATTTGACTCTACCTCAACCCGACTGCAGCACCGTTCCAAAACCGGTTGGCATCATTGATTCAATAAGCATTCAACTTAGCATCGATCTGCGAGTCGATCATTGATTTATATAGCCCGACTGCAGTCGCGGAATGTCTTGATTTTTTTTGTTTTGTTTTCATATAATTTGCACGCAATGAGTGTGCAGGCGACACGAGGCATTAATTACGAGTACATGTAATGGTGACATCATCATCATTGCCATCATCGTCATCTGTCAGTTTGCAGATTTCAATTGCAGTCTCAAATGTCAAATGAAAGTTGCTGCAGCAGCAGCAGTGTCTGTGTGTTAATTATCCCATGCATAATCGCGGTTACTTGGGTTTTTTTTTTAGTTGTCTCTTAGATTCACACGCAAACACAAGAAGATGTTGCAAAAGCTGCGAGAGTTGGATTGCATATTTAACACGAGTTTATATAACCGCCTTGCCACGGGTGATTAGCTCTGATTGATTTGTGTTTTTTTGATGGTCGTCGAGCATTTGCATATGGCCATCGTGGTAGCTTTGGTAGCTTGGTATCCCGCTATCTTTGTATCTTTATATCTTTGTATCTTGGCTTTAAGCCAGGCTATCCATGCAAACGCATCGCGAAACACGAAACAGCTGCAAATGGCCAGCCAAAAACCTGTTGTCTGCAACCGCATTACGTAACTTTCGCTGCATCTGTTGGAATTACGCTTATGACCATGAGCTGTGGTCCTGCTACCTCTAATTGCTACTACCAACTCCGTGCTGACCCCAAACAAGCCAACAAGCATGCAATAAGAGACACACAGAATTATCATTATTATCACAACATTGTCATCTGTAAAGGAAAAATAAAAAATAAAATGTGGGAGGAGCAGAAGGAGCAGGAGGAGAAATAGAAACACTTGGCCGCTGGCGCTGGTTTTGAATTTCTAGATGTTGCTGCTGCTGCTGCTGTCCGTGCAACTTTTATTGGATGGCAGGCAGCGTGCTAAGCATGGCTGGCTGTTAAGCATAAACATCGCCAGCGGCCAAGACACGAAAAATAAAAAATAAGCTAGTGAAAAATAGAGAAAAATAAACTAACCAAACCGAACCGAAACCTAGTTCTGTTATGCACAGTGGGCTGCATGGGGAAATGAGTTGGCGCGGGTCGAGTTAACTATGGGAGCTGCTGATATACCATAGATAAGGCCAAAGCATTTGAAAAACGCTTTTCATTGTAGTGGCAGCCCCATAGATAGTATCGTTAGGTAAGGGCTTATGCTTATGCCTTATGCCTATGCTTATGTCAGGCAGCACTTCCTCGGCTGCCTTTTGCCATCACGATTGTCATTTCGGGCAAAAGAGAAAGCAATAAATTAAATGCATATAAAGCCATTAAATTTCACTCATTGATCCATTTGGTATTGGCATTCCCCACTGGTCCATGCCATGTCCCATGCCCAAAGGCAATTCCACAGATTGCAGTTTTTTCTGGCAAAAGACCAAAAATGTTTGCTCTGTCTACTACTGGGTATGGATTTTCACCCGAAAACGAATCCCATCCTGTTGACGACGACAAATGACATAAGACATATCATCGAAAAGGCGAACAAACTGTGTTTGTGTTACCAAGAAGAGAGCGAATCATACTCATATAAGGCCAGTCTTTAGCTGCCGTTTTGCCAGCCAACCAGCAAACACTTTCAGGGTCAACTGGTGCGTAATCAATGGGAATCAATGAAATCACCGCCCCCGCAGTTGGTTCAACGTTTTGCGGAAATCGAAACCGAAGATGGAAGACAACCTTAAGTGTTTTAAAATGCAATTCCGCTGGGCCGAAAAACAAATTTATGGCAAATAAACAAGTTAAGCAGACACTGGGGAAAACTGGGAAGACATTGCAAAGTTTTCTTTAACCTTAAAGTTAATAAATATTTAAATAAGAAGCTGTGAAATGATAGTTTTTAATATACATTTGGCCATCTTTAAATATTTATTTACGTTAAAATCTTCTCTAGTTTCTCTCTTAGCCTTAAAGTTAGAAGTTTTCCCTTGGCGCCCTCGGGTGGACTATAATTATGATTTTTTTAATTTTTGTGACCTCAGAATTGTAGGAAATTACTGTCTTGCAATTAAGCAAATTAAAGTCAACCTCGAAATCGTCTGATAGTTTTTTAAGTGCTTGAAAACGAAAGAGTTGCTCTCTCAGCTGTTATTAAATTTCGTTGAAAAACGTCAAAGCTTCAATATTTAAACTACGCCTAAATCAATATTTTTTATTGCCGGATTTTTATTTTTCTCTGTACAGAGGTCTCTGCATCCACACACATTCCTCTCTATATATATACACATGTCTGTATATAGGAGGAATATATTTCGCGGCACGGCTGTGGGCTACAAAATAAATAAAAATACAAAAACTGGCTTACCTTCTCTCCTCATTGTTATACAGTTGAACTGGTGTTGCTGCTGCTGCTGCGGCTGTTGCTGCTGTTGGTGGTATTGTTTCGCTTATTTATTGTTAACGCTTTTTGCCAGCCACTGCGACAGGTTGTTAGTTTCTGGCTGCTGTACACATTTTATTACACTTCACTCGAGAAACAAACAGGGCGAGATGTGGAGAAATATTATATATATTAATATAAATGCGAGTTGGGGCGATGACGCCGTATCCGGAGATATGCAAATGCGTTGGTGCGCGATCGCGGCATCGACTGTGATTGCCAGCGTGTGTGTGTGTGTGTGGGCCAAAAACCTTTACTGGTTCTGGCCAAAATGCCAGCCAACACGTTTACTAGTAATACTTGGATGGGAGAGTGGAGCGAGGTGTATGATATAATCGCTGGCATGAATGAATGAACGAACGAAAGGCGTTGCAGCTTCTCTCGCGCGTTGGCTTCAAACCAAAAACAATGGCCAAGATTCGCCGTGGACCACGGAACTCGTCTAACTAAGCTCAAATCTTCTCGGCCCAAACTCTGGCACAGCAAATTGCAGCGCCATAATGAAATCGCCCATAATCTTGGCTAAGGCTAATAATAGCAGCAGGTTTTGGAGCTGGCCAACACACACACACACACAACAGACTCTCGGACACACAGCACAGACTCTGGCTTAGACACAGATACATTTACAGATGGTTAGCAAATTTGGCCACCACTCCGTTTGTTTGTTCTGTATTTTCTCGCCAGCCGATCGGGCGTATACTTCACGCCGAAAAAATTCAAATGACACTCACGTAATCCGCTAAAAATAGTTGAATTTACTGCGCGCTTTTTGTTTTCGGTTCGGAGTACAACTTTTGTTATTGTTTTCTATATGTATATTGTTTGTCAATCTCGGGGGGATTGCAAATTGCACCGCTGACGGGGTTTAACTCGAAGCGAACGCGTCGCGATCTCGGCTCGAACTGATCGCTGAGGAGTTGCGACAACGTTCAGGCACCTGTGAGTGGTCTAAACACGAACTGGTCTAAAACGCGGCTCAAACCGGTCGCGCTCTTGGCCAAGTCTGGCTCTCTTTGTATATTTTCTTGTCCAAGTCTCTTTCCCAACTTTCCTCTCTGGTTTTGGTTTGGTGGCTGTGCCGGTCTCTACCATCTGCACTTTGCACTTTTGGCGACTGCATTTTGTTGTCAAACTGCAAAAACTGCATTTAATAACCGTTAACCAAAACTTCTGCAACACGTGCACTGCATTCAGGCACTGAGAGAAATTCTGGTAGACTACATTTTAATATGTTTAAATATATTAAGTTATTTGCTGGTGTTATATGTGTGATTATATTGTCTTAATATTTGTTAAATATTTTCTAAAAAAGAATTCCGAACGCATTTGCTATATATGTTATGTTTTAGATATCAAAAGAGGTGCTTATATATGTTTTCAGTGCTTTTAGTGGCTGGGGGGGAGGTTGACGTTACCGAGGTTGGAGGTGAGGAGCACTTGGAGGCTTACTACATTAGGCCTCATTGCCTGTCAGGCACCACTTTTGGCCAGCTGCCGCACGTGACTGTGCAGCGCTTTTGACTGCTGCTGCTGCTGCTGCTGGAGCATTAGGGGTCAGGCGGTGGGGCATAAGTTGGGGCTTAATTTGCATCGTGTCATTAGGATGAGTGGCATCGATAATGGGGCCAGACCCCGGTACTCTCTGGGTCACTCTTACCACAATTTAAGGCTGCATTTTGCGCTACACCAACTTGATGGTATTCAAAATGGTCATTCATGTAAATAAATATACCATAAATATTCACATTTTAGCTGATAGTTTGTGGTACAGAAACAAGCCACTTGTACAAGCATAGGAAATGTATAAAAATATGGTTAAAATAATTGAAAAACTCTTCAACAACTTCCGACAGCGCGGTTTGAATTAATTTATTTGTATGCAGCCAAGAGCTAGAAACAAAGTTTGCTAGCATCCACTTTTTTTATGGGATTTTTATTTAATAATAGCCAGCAAACAAGAAGAGGAAATTGCTAATTGATTTGCACAAAGTTTAGTTTGCGGAAAGAAGTGACACTAATGCCTAAATTAATTAGATAAGTTTGAGATTTATTTGGCAGCTTTTTTAAGAACTTATAGAGAGGATGTTGTCATTAATGCTTGCATGTGTTTATTATCAAAAATGGTTTAGCTTCTAAAACGAGTTATTATATTATTATTAGATATATATTAATTATTTTTTTGATTTAAATTTATACCAAGCTTAAGGGTATCCCCTTATTTGATGGAAATATAAAAAGTGTAAGCTCTTCGACTTTACAGGACCTAGAAACCCTTTTGATTTATTTTCTCTGCTATTTTTGCAGGATGCGGGACTCCTGCAAGTTTGATTTCTTCTATGCTGACACGCACAGTATCCTGCGCTTTGTCTTTTTCGGTTTCTATGCCAGCAGCACTCCTTGCATACATATATGTGAGCATTTCTTATTTTTTGCTGTGAAATCCGTTTCAGTTCCTCACAGGACGTTACTTTCTGTTTACTTTACGCATCAGGCGCAGCTCGTGTACGCCTGATGTTTGTTCTTTGGCACTGCAAGTCGTAAAAAGTTTCCTGTGTGCGCTCTGTGTCCTTGGCGGGTGTCATAAAAGTTGCATAAAACTGCACAGATTTCTCAACAGTGTGTCGTGAAAAAAAAGTTTAGGATATATCTTTTAAATACAATGGAACATCATGCCGGTGTCTCAAAGGATCGCTTTAACATGACCCTAGCCTTTGGCTTTAAATACGAGCCGGCAGGTCGTTTGTACTCAATGAAGAAACAAACCAAGACGAGACAGGGAAAACTGCGGCCTCGCATGTGTCAGGATTTAATTTAGATAAAAGCTTTTCCACACTTCCGTCGCTGAGCCGGGGAGCCACTCTCTTCACAACCAGACCTTTGACGTGCACCAGATAATGCCTCAAATCAATTCCGTAAACACTTTCCCGCTTTTCCGCACTTGGCCGCAAAACCCTGTCAGCGGGACGACAATTTATTTTCATGCCAAGCTCCTCCTTTGCCGGCATATATGGATGACGTTGGCCTGTCGCCCGGGATTGATTCCGGCTTATCAGCTGAAGAGCATTAGGTAGTCCGGAGTGGACACACTAAATTAAGCTGAAACAGAGCTCTATTTATTCCTATTTATTAACCCTCGAGTCGAGTATAATTACTTAACAATAATCGAGAGGCTAGAGTTTCTATCTGAAAAGGAGAAACTTAATTAAAGTCCTATCCCCTTAGCTCAATTAACCATTATAACTTTATAATGTTTAAAACCTGTTGGTGTAAAATCCAATAAGTTAAACGAACTACTATAAAACCAATTTAAAACCCAACTGAATTGCATTTAATTGTAATTCAATATTTACCCTTTCAATCCCCAAAAGTCCCACGCCGAATAAAAGATAGTGGCAACTTAATTATTCATTGACATTTATTGATTGAATTTGATAATGTTTCTGTTTTCTGCAGCAGTTTTGTTGAATTTTTACATTGAATATGCGTTAAGGGTTTTTCTTTATTTTTTTTCATCGACTTTGATTTGATTATGTACTTAGGGTTAGTTTAAGAGTTTGCGGTGTTTGCTGTTAAGACATCTGCTCAAATATATGTATATCTGTACGGAGGGGAGCTTAGGAACCTGATTTGTGGCCCGTTGGTAGTTGCAAAACACACACATATACATATATGTATTCACATTTAAAAAACTATATTTTTACAATTGTTTGTTCGAGTTTCCCTCAAAATATTCATATCAAGTATCGGCGGTAGAGTGTTTTATATGTATGTAGTTCTGTCTTGGCATACAAAAAATACACAGTAGTTGTAAATACTTAGTATCTGTGGGTGGGGTGGGCTGTGTGGTTTTGTGTAAAAGGCAAATAAATATGGTATTTGTAACGTATATATAATCGAAAATAGTTGCCGTTTGTTTGATCTTTTTTTTTGTTTTTTGTAGTTGTTTCTTTGTAAGTTTTTGTTGCCATCTGCTGGTCGCTTGTATATGGTATGTATATAGCAATTAAAAGTATTTGTATTTGCATTCTGTATACGTAGGAGGGCTCTTTGTAGGTTTCTTTTGTATTCTGTAACTAGCACAACAACTGCACATTCAAATAGGTATATACTATATATCGTTATAGGTATAGGTTATGCGTGTTTTGGCCTTGATTCTCAATAGTTTTTTGCAGTTGCTTGTTGGTTTTGTGGCGGCTGGGAAATGCGTTTGGTCTCTTTGTTTGGCCAATTTTGCGCATTCCTTGTCAGTTGAAATTTTTAGTTTCGTTTACATTTACCCTACTCTGCTTGCTTCACATATTTGTTTTTTTTTTGTATTTATTTATTTCGTTTTTTGTTTAGCTAGTGCTAGTAACATGAATAATTTAATTTGATTTGATTTTATTTACTCTTGCTGTAGGCCCGTGGGTGTGTTTGCGTTTTTATCTATTCGATATAGGAAATTATCATAGGTACACATATCAACACAGTAGTTTCGGTTGGTTAGTACAGCAAACTCTTGCCCATATTCATATGTTTATCCATTTAACTATTTATTTGTTTACTCTCGTTTTTTGTTTTTGCTGCACATAAAGTCTGGAAGATAGCAGTTTGCAGGTTGCAGTTTGAAGTGAGAAGTCAAAGGTAACGAGTGCTCTTGGAAGATTCGGAGTGAGGAGCGTGGAGTTTCATGCTGGGGCTGTAGGAGAGCCTGGCACATGTATAATAGCATTGGAAATTATGACTCTACTTCGATGTTTTGATTCTTTTTGGGATTCGATGTATCGAAGTTGAATACGAACTCAAGAAAACATAATAAAACCGTATAGATACAGACGTTGAAAGGCTGTGCAAGGACTGCGAACCAAATGTTTGCCTTACTAACTAAATACTTGCATGATTACCGATTAATTATTTATCCATTTATGTATATATATTCATATGTTTTGTTTGTTTGTTGTCTTGTTGCATAATACTCGTACTCCGTAATTAACAATCTTGAAATGTCTGGCTGTTCTCGCTCGAGTTTAGTGTAAATATTAAAAATAGTTGTAATTTGACTTGGGTTTTCCTCTTTTGTTGTGCATCTTTTAGTAGTTGTTCGTTTTTAGTTAAGCCTCAGCTTTAGCTTTAGTTTTGCCCTCTAAAATCTCCCTCGGCTGCCTTTGCGAAAGGTATAAAAAGTTCTTGCTACAGTTTACAGTTTACAGTTTACAGTTTACAGTTAAGAGTTACAGTTTCAACAATCCCTCAATTATTCATAATATCTTCAAGTTCCTTCGTTATAGAGACCATTGTATATAGTACAAAATTTACAATAGAAGCGAGACCTTTTCTTCTGGGTGGAAAAACCAATTCGGGGGAGGGGCTAGAAAAGTTTTCTAGGGGCCTAGGGGCGTTGGGGCGATAAAAGACATGGGGAAAAGCCCTAAGTATAAGCAAAAGAGCCGAAGGCTGCCTCTCGGGGGACTAGCGCGTGTCTAATAAATTTATACAAAATCTGTGCTCAGAAAATAGTTTACAAATATACTTTAGACTTAGTTACACTGTCCTTTGGGCGTGATATAAATTGTACACATCATGTACATATATCTCATCATCATATCTCATATATATATATATATATATATTGTAAATAGCTTCCTGTTTGTATAGTATGTCTTGTGTTTCGTGTTCTTGGTTGTCTGGGGGGATTTCAAAGAAGCTCGGAGTTACGCAAATTTTGATTGTTTCTTGGCTTTCAATGGCGTATAGAAAAGGTGCTGAATTGTCACTTGTATGTCTTTGGTATACACGTTGTTGCTTTGCTGATATATATTTGTATATTCGTATAGTTTAAATTGACCCAAAAATGTGTGTATATATGTGGTATTCATGCGTTGGCCTGGTAAAAGTCTTCAAAACGCATCTGGTAGCTCAAGTTCTGTGTGTCTTTATGAGATTTTATTGATTTCTGATAATTATGATTTCTTTGACTGCCCAATTTTGTGGCAATTTCAGCAATGCTAGGCTTCTACTAAGTCCCTAATTTCGTGTGTATCTGCGTGTAAGTGTTTTTTAATCAATAATTTTTATCCGTAATTTTGTTCAAGCAGCGGGGGATCGGGGAGCTTCCCCCGTCTTGTTGCTCGTCACTTTTGCACCATTTGAATTTCGATTCTTCGCTAACATTTACAAACTGAAGAGAAGGAGGAGTCTTTGTCGAACAACTAGAGTAGGTACAATACATACAATGCTGGATTGGATACTGGCTAAGGTTTAGCTTCGGTTAATTTATCGTCATCGATGCAATTACATTGCTCTGCTCTGCTGGAAACGTTTTACAAACGGTTCGTTCGGCTGTCCTGTCTTAGTCTCAATCCATCCAAGAATCAATTGATGAAGCG
This sequence comes from Drosophila orosa, assembly GCA_018904745.1. Classification (NCBI taxonomy): domain Eukaryota; kingdom Metazoa; phylum Arthropoda; class Insecta; order Diptera; family Drosophilidae; genus Drosophila; species Drosophila orosa. The sequence continues at coordinate 14,294 of JAEIIH010031209.1, forward strand.
CGCCTTCTGTTTGCGCACAAAGTCCTGGGCCTGTTTGTCGTTGATTCGTACCTCAAGGATTTGCAAAATGGGATTGCCTTTCGGGGGTAGGGCGTGGGAGGAAAATAACACTTTACATAGCATCGTAATGGGATTATGGGGTGTTCTTCTCTACTCACATTTATCCTTTTGCTCCATGAGTGGCAGCTCGATTTGCTTCAGGCCATGGAAGTTGTCCACACTGGTGCTGTAGTCCGCCACTCCGGGTATGTTGCCCAGGGCCAGATAGGCTTCGCCTCCGAAATCGTTGGCCGTCAGGACATCGTGGTCCATCACTGTGAAACATATCATGGCGCCCTCCGTGAGGCACTGCTCCAGGGTCACAGAGAACTCGAAGCATTCATCGAATATGGGGTTCAGAGTGCGCTGCAGTAGGGGAATAATGATTAAAATAATAAGTAATAAATTAAGTCACTACATCTATTAAATAATCATTTCTTCTATAGAAGAGCAATTAGTATTACCTTGTGCACATTCGTCTGCTGCTCCATGCAGTGCAGGAATATCCTTCGGGGCAGCAGCTCGATAACCACAAAGGGATCACTAAAGCCATTCGGATCCAGGGGCACCACATCCCGGGCGTGCAACACTTCCACACAGAGCGAGTCGTGATTAAAGTAGGCCCTTACCGCCAGAGATCCGTAAGGTGAGGGAGTCACCGCCATCAGCTGCTCCCTCAGGCGCTGCATATAGAACATGTCGATGAGCCGGTCCGTGTCTGTTTTGTGGAACTGTAGTCGCTGCTCTATGCGCCAGAAATCCTCTGTGTGCAGACACTCAAGGAGCAGGCCCTGACCCTCGGCATGGAAAAAGTCAATGAGCAGCTGGAGCGCCTCGTACAGACGCTTATGGAAGTGCGTGGGCTTGTCCGTCTCGTCGCCCGTCTCCATTTGGCGTGACATTTCGCCCAGCACCGTTTTCCAGATGAAACGCAGAGATCGATTGAAGTTCTTGGTGAGCAGGGCGCTATTCAGCGCCGCCAGGTGGCAGTCCAGGTACTCCAGCAGCGGTACAATGGCCTGATTGGCCGGTAAAGAGTCCGGGGACCAGGCCAAATGGAACATGGCCTTCTGCAGGGACATCTGCATAAGAGGAGCCAGCTTGGATAGGATCCGTTCGGTCCTATTCTCCATGTGGGTGAGACTGGACTCCAGCAGGTTGTCGGCCGACTCCTCCAGCGGCTGCTCATCCGACCGGAACTCGGCCAGCGTGCGACGCACATACTCCACATTGTTAACCGTGACGCACATGTCGTCGGAGCAGCGGAAGGGACCCTGCTGCTCGTAGTAGCCACTGTCCGCCAGCGCCGTGTGGATGAGATCGCAGTAGTGCATTGCCGCCGAGCAGACAACGTCTATTAGCTGAGACTCCAGCATGATGGCCGTGTCCTCATCCGGCCAGTTCATCACCTTCCAGAACTCCTTGATGTTCAGCAGGGTGCTTGCGGTGTCCACCGAGGAACTGCTATAGCGCACAATGCGTTCACCTTCGCAGATGGCATCCATGCGGATGGCCGCCCTAATCCTCTGCAGCGCCTTGGCCTTGCTTACCATCATCCAACGCTCCAGCGTGGGTATGAACCACTCGTGGCTCTGGCTCAGTGCCAGCGGCTTCTCCGGCGGCTGTGGCTGCGCCGAGAGGTGCCGCTTCAGCTGGCAGAACTCCTGCAGGGCCAGGAATAATTCGAAAGGCTTTGTGTCTACAGGTTCGGCATCGCCCTCGAGCACGGCATACTGGGAGAGATTCATTCGGACTCCGGGCACCTGGCCAGCGGCCATTCGGGTGTACACCTCATCGCCCACCATCGCATCGTACTGTTTGTAGATGATGCTAAAGTACTGGATGCCATTCGTGCTGCAGGGAAAGAGAGAGAGAGTTTTAGTTACGGGGTTGGGCATTGCTTGAAGGGATTAACCATTATCGGATGGGTAGATAAATACTGTAATTACAGCTATAAATATAGCTATAGTGAAACCTATAGTTTTTCCTTGCTGTTTACTTTTTCTACAGGTTTTAAATGATAAATATTTCGGTTTAGAAGGACTATTATTTATTTAGAGAGGCGAACGACTCCCTAATAAATATTAAATTAAACTTTGCCACAGTTCACTCTCTTCCAAGTCCTTTTATAACCATGATTTAATAAATTTAAAGCAACTTTCAAGCCTTTGCCTGCGGCAGACTCAATAAAGCCAACATCAGCCTGTGTTTAAAGTGAGAAAATGCCGCAATTAGCCTCCAACTGAATTTTGCTAATGCCGCAGGACTCCAGGACTCTGGCCTCCAGCACTCAACACGCTCAACACTTTCCACTGACAGCCCCTGGACATTTGCTAAATGCCTTGTCAGGATGCCCGACCCGGATCCACGGAGCCCGGAGAAGAAGGGCAACGTGAGAGCATTTTTATGACAGCGCAATTAATTTGGGGCTTATGTGTGTAAGCCACTTGATGTCCTCATTAAGGTCCTTTTATGGCCACGCTAACTGGCAAATATGTGACTGATTAGTCCAGCGGGAAGGCCAAGGATGCGCCACTATGCACCTATAAAGGAAGCGTAACGAAACGAGCCGTTATTGAAGTCCTTTCCGGCCTGGTCTAATGGCGTAACGTGATCCGCTTCGTTAGGTGGATCGATTTATCATTTAATTTGCAATGAGATTTTGAAGCTCTGTCACCTGTACCAGTGATGGTCGCTAAATCAAACTAGGTTGCAGAGAAATAAGCCCACGTTTCAATTATAATAATAGCTTGTTCGAAAGATTATTCCATTTAAGCCTTCTGTTATTTATAGAAACACCTAAAAATTCCTCTGAACCTTAAGCTGAGAAAAATCTATTGTGTTATTTCCATAGAAAACCTTCCTTGTGTACCTGCTGAATGGAGTGGCTTTCCCCTCAATATATATATTACCATAGACGGTTTTTTTTTTAAATATATTCGCACTACTTATGGTACTTGTTGCCTGCGGGAAAAGCACTCCCAGTTGCACAGTGAAGTGTCCCAGTTGGCGGCTATGCCGCCGCCGGCAATCTGTCATGACAACATTTTGCGGCCCTCATTAATGCTCGTTAGCTTTATGACTTTGACTCGGGCATTTGACAAATGCTCAAACTGATTAGAGACCGACAGTAGAGTGTAGAGTCGCCCCCGGCGACGATAGCGGATAAGTTGGTATCGAAATGACGCCATTTGCGCGGGTGGCATACAATTCAATTGGGTCAGCGGGCGAGTGGAGCGGCATGTGTGTTCTCACATGGTAACCGGGAGCTGGCAGGGATGGGCACGGTTCGAGTGACTTTAGAGCAGGGAGCCCGATTTTATGTACGACACGTGTCCGACATACTCAATTTGGTGATGGGCCAAAGGTAACTAACCCGAACCGGCGACTAAAAGTGATCCCGTAATCCGTAATCTACACATAGAACAATTTGAGCTATTAAAAATCAAGTTTATCTTATAATTTAGATCTTAACAAGAAAGGAAGTGGACTTTAGGAAGCTGAAATTTGTATTTCCTTGCAGTTGGCAATTGAACGTATTAAAAATATATCAAAACTAAGTCAAAAATGTATAATTTTCTATTCGGAAAAATGTTCTGTGCTAGTTTTTATAAGGACAATAAATCTGCGTACTGAATTTTATTTATTTTTTTAAATTAATTTAATTTTAGCCCGCATTTCAGTAGTAACCCATATTTTCTCTAACTGTGTGCAAAACTCACTTGTCGAAAAGGGCATGATAGTAGGTCTGCCCCAGCTGAATGTCGGCCGTTAATGTCGTTACAAAGTTCGATAATGGATTGGGTAGGCCCTGCGACTCCCGGATCACGGCCTGGCCCCACATCACGGATCCTTTGCGCAGGGCGTTGACCACCTCGCCGCGCACACCCTTGTTGAAGGGACACACGGCCCGGAATGCCCTCATCGAGCCAAGAAGTCCCAGGCAGCGCAGCAGGAATTCCAAACGAATCAGTGATGGCGGATTTAGTGCTGGAAAGATGTCCCTGTGCCGGCGTATCTGATTGAGAGAGCGTTCCACAAATCCATTCATGGCATCCGCCAGCCACTGTTCCAGATCACGGCTGAGTGGCTCCTGGTTGGGCTGATTCCACTGCTTCTCCACGTCGCTGAGCAGACGATGGAGGAACTTTGGGTCCAGCGGGGTGGAGCGATTTAGCTTGGCGGCAGCCACATATCTAGAAAAGGAGAAGAAGAGTTGCAGAGTATTAAAAATATTATTAAAACTAAAACGGAAGGATTCTAAATAAATTTTAATTAAAAAGGAAATGGAAATACGTCTTGTTAAACTTTTTTAAGTTAAAAAAAATATAATAAGGAGACTTAAATAATATACTAACCTTGCCATGGCGCAATGCAAGTCAGATAGATCCCCTTGCACCGCCAGCTGATGCAGAATGGTGAGCGCCGGTCCTGGCAGATCGCCGCACCAGGTCCACGATGGCTCATGTGTGGTCACCTCGTGCTGCATGAATACCATTTGCAGCTGCTCGATCTTGTGCAGCTGCTGTTCGTGGTTCTCCTCGCTCACTGTGCTCCGATCCTCGCGCGTTGACAACCACAACTTGAGGCGGATTCGTCCCTGGACGGTGCTCCGATGACTACGTGCCTCGAGCTTGAACCAAGCATCCAGTCCGGTTGAGGGTATGTCCGACAGGGGTATGTTCACCGAGCCGAGGAAGTCGTCCTGGGAGCCCTGGCGAGCCGACTGGCAGACCTGTTTGAAGAAGCGTCCCAGGCCGCGGACACCGCGGACCTCGTTCAGTCGCGAGACGGCGTCTAGGACGCAGCTTTCGTCGTCGTGGTCCCAAATGTCCAGGTGAAAGGTGTCCGTGTTGATGTCGTCTATGTCGCTGCAAAAAGGGATTAAATCGTTAAGGGAATATTCCGATTTGTGTTAGATTTATGTATTAATTTCTTATATTTTCCCTTTTAAAACCTTTGTACGTGTTAGCATGTGTTTATGGTGCGTTTTCCCGGAACATTTCCCTGAGCTTTGTGCTTCGTTTAATTTATTACATGATTTATTTTTGCTTTCAAATTGAAACAACCTTCCCGCTGTGTTTTCGCTGATTTCCCAGAAAAAAACCTCACACCGCGTGGTCTTTGCAAAATCCGCTTTGGTTTGAAATCAGCCATAAATGTGTATTTATTTTCCATTTCTGGGAAGTGATAAGGTAATAAAAGAGGGCTACTTATGCTTAGTTAGGCATTTTGTTTTATTTACTATGGAATTTTGTAATTTAAATTTGAATATTATTTGAAAATTAAAGAGTCTTTGTGATACTTTTTTGTTTCTTTCAACAATAAATAAATGCTTATTTATTTTGCATTTGTATAAAGCTGGCCAAGAATATACAGAGATTAAATGTCTTTGTTAGGGTGTCAAATGTCCCTGCTTGATTGGTTTTCCATTTTCCTCTTCGATTTTTATTGAAATTGCAACATAACATTTCATTGCATTTCTTACGGAACATTTCATGTGCATTTGCGTTTCAAATTTTATGGAAAATGTAAATGAATTTCCCTCTTTTACGGCTTACAACTCGTAAATTACGTACGGCATTGAAGCGAATCGTTGAGCATGTGACAGAGATCAGGGCTCACAATGATTTGTTTGGTTTGGATGCCAGGTTTTCTCATTTATCAATCGGCCTGGCGGACGGCCTGCCAGCTTCTAAATATTTCATTTAAATTACAAGAGAAAGTAATTGAATAATTCCTCTTACAAATCTTTCAATAAAAATGCCATGGTACCCTCTTTATTTTGGCAAACAATTGAATTAAACTGTCCCCCGAGACTGTGCAAAAAAAATGTTTAAATTAAATTTTAATAATACAAAAATGATTTGTATAATATTATATAAATATAATCTTATATAGAAATAAAATTCTATTTTTAAATTCAGAGTCTCTTGAATATATTTTTTTATAGAAATTATTTTTATTAATTTTTTCTCTGTGAAAATTAATTTACTTACAACTTGAACTTCTCATTCCACTTGGGGGTCAGCGTGTGGGGCTTAATGCTGGTCGCTTTGATGAGCTTGGCCGGCACCGGGCCGCCCAGTGAGTCGCGCTGCTCCCGTCGACCCGCCTCCCGCCGCTTGAAGCTCAGCCGGAAGCTGTGCTTGCGATGCGGCGGCGAGTCCGTGGCGCTGTTATCGAAGCCACCGCTCATGTCCGCGGACAGGGCGCGCGGCGTCGGCGGCAGCGGCAGCGGCGACACGGGCGGACAACCGTCTCCGTCCGGCTGGATGCCCAGCATGCAATACGGATCCGAGAAACCTGCAGGCGAAATAAATAAAGGACTTAAATAGTTAAATACACATTAAGAAATCTACTACATATTTAAGTAATGCTTTTATGAACAAAAGTAAAGAATACATGGGAGATTAAAGCATTAAATTATATATTTATCGCCGAGAAGCGAAAGACAAGGATACGGAAAAGGCAGAGGCAAAAAAGGAATGAGAAATGGCGCCGCATTAATGAAGAAGTTCGCCTCGATGACATTAAATGCCAATTAATGGCACTGCCCGCGGGGACAGCGTGGCGTCAGCTGGTCCCAGTCACACATTGCGTATGATTAACATTTTATTTGCATAAAGTGCCGCTCAATTATTGAGTGCCTGTGATTTACGCGCACAGCCATGAGCCATGAGCCGTGAGCCATGAGCCGTGAGCTATAAGCCCATAAGCCCAGCAGCAGCCACAGATGCCCGCTGCCAAGATTAAGATTTTTCACCAAGATTTCCATTCTTCTCAAACATAATTGAAACAATTGTAGTGCCTTGGGGACATTGCTTCGACACGATTTATTTAATTGGGTTCAAAGTGGCAGCCAATAAAGGAGCGCATATTGAATTACCCAATACTGATTATGTACTAATACCGATTCCTTCCGAAGGCAAATCGATTATCCGCCCAGAAATGATTCATTCGAAATTTGGACCTGTGCTTGGTGGCACCACTCATTGTAATGAGCAATTTCGCTTCTTCCCTTTCACGCTTGACCAGTCGAAGTCGAAGTCCAGGCCAGGAATCACTGGCTGCTAATGAAAGCCGAGTGGAACCGAAAGGAACTCAACTGAACTGAACAGAACAGAAACTGATTTTCGGCTTTCGGAGCTTATTTGCCAGTCGGGAAGTGGGGCCAAGACAAAGGCAGTCCGCCGCTCTCATCAGCCACGTTTCATTGGCAACGAGTTGTTTGCCATCTGCCCACAGCCACATCCTCCTCAGCCTCTCAAAGTTCTACCCATTTCGGCCTACTTGGTGGGGCTTCCAGACTTTGGCCGTCATCGGTACATTTAGCAGATGGCAGACGGCACACTAACATTGCCTATTGCCTTTGCCACTGCCACTGCCACTGCACTATTGTCGGAGGGGAGGCAGGACACAAGAGGGCGGGTAACAAGGAGGCAGGACTCCAGGAGGCGGTAGAAAAATGTTCGAACAAAAGTAGACGCAGACGAAGGAGCACTCAACGTATTCCTTACACATCCTTGAGCACATTAAAATGCGAAATTGCGTTGCCTTCGATGAGGCTGCTGCTATTTATGCACAGCGAGAAATGAAAATTAACAATTTAACCAAATTTAAACAACTAATAATAAAGAAAAGATAATTTTTCCTTATATTAGGAGCTAAAACCAACTTAAAATTTAAGGTTAAATTAAATTTCTATGCAATAAATGATTATAAATATTATATATTACATTTTCCCAAGCAATTTAGTTAGTTTTCTCGCACTGCACTCCTATTTCTGGTTGTGAGGCTTCTGCTCTTGAGCATAATGAACAAAATGGGAAGCATTAAATTGCAAATTTATTGAACGCCCACTGAGACAGAGTGAACCACGAAGAGGCATAAGCAAAACTGTGAGCAGGACAAACAAAAAGGCACCGAAAATACATAATAATTGAAGGAAATAGTCAACGCACATGGTGCTACGTTTATGGACGCCTCGTTTGGCTTCTTGATTTGCACCACACACACACAGAGGGCTTCATAATGCAATTACCGCAGTAGCCGCAAAATCAATTTACAAACTAAAAATATTTACACACGATGCATAGATGGACAGATTGATACATTGGCAGGGCGGAGGGGTAACGATGTGAAAGTGTCGAGTGTGTGGAAAGCTGGGATATGCTGGGAAATGCTGGCTTACCATTGGCATCCTTCGCCTCGAGGCCGTCAGCCTCGATTACCACCGCAGAGAGTACGATTATCTTTGGTTTATCCTCGGCGGAGGCGTGCAGCAGGCGATAATGACGATCCGGATTGACACCGAAGGCGCGCTGTGCGTGCAGATACATTTCGTCCTTGTAATGCGCAAACTGTGTTGTTGCCAAGAATACGTATACGCAATACGTATTACCCATACGCCACGTTGTACGGCGAGCGTTGAGCGTTGCCATGGGGAGAGTAAATATTTTTGAAATTTAATTTAATTATATTGTCATTTATTTGTATAAATATTTGGGCAGTCAACAAAATCATAATATCATTTAACGGAAAATTTGCATATTTTGCTTTGGCACAAAATTTCGTTTATTGGTCTTCCTGGCCCTCCCTCATCATATAAAAATCATCGTATTTTTTCCTTTTCCTCTCATCTCTATTGATTTATCTTCCTTGAATTTATTAGCCTGTCGACTCTTGATTTAGATCACGCTTCGAGTAACGCTTTCATCGCATTCCCTACTACTTGGATGTTATTATAATTTGATTGCTTTTGCCGCAGCCAAAAAATTATGAATCAACTTTGTAAAATTAAGTTGAGCTGGCAATATTTTTGGAAATGTAATTTTATCAAGCTTATTTTAATCTCTGAAATCGATAATGAATGAAATGCTTGCAGAAGAAGCTAATAAAAATTAATTTCAACTCAAGGAATTGATAAAAAGAAGTCTGAAATATTTTTTATTGGTTATGCTTGCTTTTAAATGTATTTAGCAGCGGAATGTACTTTTAATCCATCTCTCTCGGCTTATGTTGACGCTCATTAAGCGGGCATTGCGGTCTCCCTATTAGCGCGCTTTTAGTTCACCTCGATATAATTCATTATAATTGAAAGTAATCTGAGGTTCACTTGAAGGCAACTCAGCTCAGTTTGTTTTTCGTTTTAATGACTACCTCTTGGCCGGATTATAACTAAGCAACCTTGAAGATGGGAGCATCTGTTTCTGCAACTGCCTTCCTTGCATTCGCGTTATTATTTTTATTTTATTTCTTTGCTTTCATTAATTTCCATTAGGGTGGACTTAACCCTCCGAGAAAATCGCATTTATTTATAATTATTTACGATTAAATGCAAAAATGGCCAGAGTGAGAGAGAGCAGAGCAGAGTCTCCCGCAGAGACCAGGCCAGGCAATAACTTTGCGGACTTGGCCAACTCACTCTGGCCCTGTGGTCCTCGCTTCTGTTTCCCATTTCTCAATCCGCTTTGCGGGGACCCGCGAGATTTGACCGGTTTCAACTCAATCACAGCAGGAGAGGAGCAGCAACGTTATTTTCCTAGCACTAGTTGAAACTTTTATTATGCCGGCGCAACCTTGCCTCGTCATTCTCCTACCCTCCCGTTGATTTCCTTCTCTCGCAGGACCTGGTCGAGTTTCATTAGTTGTGCACTGGGCGTCTAACAATTTTCTTACAGCTAAATTAAAAACGATAATTGGAAAATGAACTCGTGTTAAGCTGGCCACCCCGGCCATAGCAGAAATATTGCGAAAATATTGGAAAATTCCTTTTGAAATGGCAATCAGCAGTGGGGAGCACACTTTTAATTGAATTTCTGCCCTCAACATCAAGTTGAGAGAGGTCGGAAATGAAATGAGGTTGCCCCAGCATCGCCTGCCTGTCCCAAAATCTCCGTTTCTTTGAATCCCTGAGTGTGTTTTCTTGCCTTTGGGCAACCCAGGGCATTAATCATTCAAATTGCAAAACGTCTCAAAGCCTAATGCCTCCGATTAAGCCTTTCAATCATGCGGTGGTGTCGTCTCTGGCCCGAGTATCTAAGTATCTGAGTATCTGGTTTTCTGGTAACCCCTAAATCGCCTTAATTTGTATAATTTGCAACTATTTGCATAAGTTGCGACCCAAAATCATAATTTCCCCGTCCCTTAAGATATTGATTTACCTGGCCGCCGGGCGCTGGGGCGCCCACCGTATTGGCAATGGTGTGCAGCACCTCCGCATACAGCTTCTCCTTCTCATCCTGGCGGTCAATGGACTCCTCCTGGGGCGCTGGCGGATCACGTTCGTTCTCGGGATTAGCCTCGGCACGTGCTTCGGCGGCACGCGTGGCCGACATGCGACGGTTCTCCCGCTTCCAGCCGAGCGATGTAAAGTTCTCAAAATACGAGCCATCCGTTTCCTGAACCCTGCGAACCGAAAAATGCGAACAAAAATGGGGACATCAGAGCGCTGAATGTGTACGGCAAACGAGTTTCAATGTGCGAGAGGGTTCACTCTTTATGGACTTGCTCGATTCTATATCAAAGAATATTCAAATTGACTGCTGCTGCCGCTGTCAGTTCGGTGTCTGACTTTAATTGGCACTGTCAATATGCCGTTGCCAACATACAAATGTGACATTGTCCTACCTATTTCAACGTTTTGATAAGGGTCGTCCCTTGGCCTGTTGCCCGTTGCCAACGCTACGATATGGGAGACCCACTCGGCGTATGCTTGATGCCCTGAAAGCTAAAGCCTACCCTGAGCTGCTAATTGTATACAAATATTCAGCATTTCGGTGCAGAGTGAGAAAAGGGGGTTTAATGTTGAAAAGGTAATGTATAAATTTAAATTTTAGGTATTTATTATTGCTTTCTTGGTTGTTACATAAAATAAACGAAACAATTCAAATAATTTACATGTTTAATTAAATTTTTTTCATTTTTCAAAGCTTATTAACATTTTATTTTTATAATCTTCTGTCTGAAACCGTTCTCTCAGTGCACATTTGTTGAAAACTTTCTGTTTGTAAGGCTGTGTGTGTATGGGGATCCTAACTAGGGCTAGTCAGGATAGTATATGTGCTGCCTAATCATTTGATTTGCATGCCTCGCACACCCACACACACACCCACTCGGACTTAGCCAAGCAGCTGTGGCAAAAAAAAAGAAGAGAGAAAAAAGTTGGACACAAAGTTTGCCCACTCAGCAGCGGAAACGGCTAAGCGGCTTAACTTTGTCGCCGTCGTTGATGATTTTTTACGTTTACGTTTATGGCGAAAAATAAACTGGAGCGTTGCCGGGTCCCCCCAAGTAGGCAACACTTTCTGTCGACACTTTTGCGCCGAAATGTAGGCAACACTTTTCGTGGACACCTCTCGGTGTTGATGTGAGAGTCTGTTCTTTTTTTGTGTGTGTGTGTGTGTGTGTGTGCGGGAGGCGTGCGAAAATGGTCAACGTAATTGCCGTAAATGATAGGGCAGAATGGGCGTGTCCGGCTTGGGAGACTAACTGCATTGTTTGAAGCCCGAAAGTTTGGTGGGGGGAGAAATTTAATTTTAAACTTTTTCGCCCAGATGTTTGTGTTGCTTTTTACTTTTCGTCTGCTTTGTGATTTCATCGCGTCCAGAGACACTCAATTTCGGTTTCAATTCTTAAGATTTTTCACAATTTTCTCCTGTCTTGGTCTCTTGTATTTTTATTTTCCTGTGGCTCTGCCAAAAGTTTTTCCTGAACTTTTTATTTTGGTATTTATTTTGTCGCAAATATTTATTTTGTATTTAACTTTAAGGTAAACAATTTTCGTGCGTGAAAAGTTTTCATTTTCACTCGAACTTTATGGCACACAATTAATATTGGTTTTTATTTGTTATGCGTATCAGCGTTCCACTGCCTCCAACTGTTGAGGAAGAACTTATATTTGTCTTCAGATATTTGAGGTATTGAAAATTAATATATATAAAGTAATAAAAAGAACTTAAACTGGTTATAAATAATAAGAGTGGCTTCAACAAATTAATATGCAGCATACGCTTGGATGTAGTATATTTATTATTGGTTTTTGTTATGCATATCACAGGTCGAGTGCCTAACTGTGGACGAGGTACTTGGATTTGTCATTAGATATTGTCATAGATTAAAAACTAATATATATAAAGTAATAAAAAGAAATTAAAATGTTTATAAATAGTAAGAGCGGCTTTAATAATTTAAAATGCAGCGTATGTAGATGTAGAATGTTTATTATTTTTATTTCAGTTTCGTTTGCTAACATTTAATGGCTGCGGTGACAAACCAATTTTGTGGCAATTAGCAGTTAATGCATAAAATATGAAATTTCGTACATCATACTGCCAATCCGTAATTGCTATATCCACTGGCAAGAGATAAAAAAAACAATAATAAATTAAAAAATTAAGTTTAAAATTAAGTTTAAGTGATAATAAATTAAAAATAATATATGAAACTCTGTAGTCATAATGTACATATCCCGTTTCCAAAACTAAAATAAATAATTGTGGGATAAAAATAAAAATAAAAGCAAGTTAAATAAATAGTGTTCTTTGCAGCAAAAGGATAGGATAGTCATGTATCTACATGTTCCTGCCGATATCGCCATCGCCAAATTTTTGGCTGCGAAACAAAAAGAAAATAAAGAAACAAAACAAAAAATAAATAAAAAAAAAAAAGATTACAAAAATAATTGGGAAGCAGTCATAATCTAATGAAACCGAGAAACAGACTGGCAGTCCTGGCTCTGAGCAGCTGGCTTTTATATGATTTAGTTTGAAATAACACTCAAGGGTTACTACGATTGTTGTACAATTTTTGCAAACACAATTCGTTTTGCTCAGTGTGTGAGCTGGGTATTTCCGAAAAACTTTTCGACACTCAAAGGTTCTGCCCGCATCCAAAGTTGCCATGGGTGCGAAACTTTCTTTGGAAATTTCAGCGCCGAACTAACTGAAAGAACTTTTGTAATTACATAATTATGAAGGTCGAGCGGTAAAGTTTCGGAAAACAAATCGAGAGCACAACTGAAATTGAAGTACATTAATTAATTGGTAAATAATTTATTTTAGATATCCTCCCCCCATGTCGTGACTTTAACTCCGGACTTGCTTTATTTACGTCGTCGGCGGGCCTGGGCCCAGGGAGCCGTGAAATCCCCCCTGAGTTGCTCATTACGCCCCGTGCCTAATTTATGCATTTCACATTCGAATACCTTCCTCCCTGGCATTAGCATTTCCATCTGCGGGTTAATTACCGCCGGCAAACATTCTCTGGCCACAAGGATGAGTTATGCTCCCGATCCCCGCCAGACAAGCCCCAAATTTGCCAAATCCATTCGCACATCATCAGCTATGCATTAGGGTACTTACCCGGAATTGGAGCGCGGGTCCACCTCGGGCCAGCTCAGCCGGCGCTTGCAGAAGGCCAGCGGCGGACGGGGCGGCGGATCCGGTTGATGGAGCGGCGAGTTACGCTGCCGGAAGGATCCGGTGCGCGGCGGAGCGAGGCATTCGAGAGCCCGGGATTGGCGACGCGACTGGGGTGTGCCGCCTCCGCCGCCAGAGACGGATGGACTGCCGGTTCCGGGGTTTCCACTCGCACCTGCAATTTTTGGGTAACCTGTAAGGGGACACAACAAAAAAAGAGTTAGTAAAATGAGTATAGTTTGATTGCTTTCAGAAGGGTCAGAGAATTGGATTTACGATATTAGTAATTTAAGAATTATTAATTAATTATTATATTAATTATTATTATCTAAATATACTTTGCTTATCTAATATAATATAACATAAATATTAATATCAAACTCCAAGGCATGTCAAGTTTTTCCATAAGTAAAAGCAGATTTCCATGCTAAATGGCGTCCATTTTGGTAACCAAAGAAACAAATGCATTTTCCTCTCCAAGGAAAATTGAACATTCACAAATACGGGTACTTGGAAGCTTTGTATTTCCCCTGGGCCCGTATGCCCCATTATTCCCCATAACATGCAAATTTCTGCAGAGAACAGGGGGCTAGCAGGTGATGATGGTTTCTAACGAAAGCCAGGTGGCAAATGGGCCCAGTCAAAGTCAATGTGGTGCCGGCTCCTCTGCCGTGTGGTGGTGCAGTGGCCCATGCTCAAGGCAACCGCAGCCCGCAACCTTGACATGCATCTGTGCGGCTCCTGCGGCTCCTCCTGCCACTGGCCCTGCTCCTAGCCCGAGTCCCGGACTATAGCTCTGGCACAGAAGCCCCACACGGAGTGCATGTGGTTCTGTGCTTTTTTGGGAATGGAAATAGCTAACCATTAGTGTGGCTTCGGCAAGAAAGCTTCTTGGGCCAAGGAGCGGCCGAGCAGCGAGTGGAAGCCAGAAAAAATATATACATATGTGTGCTACTCGTATGCACGAAAATTTCGGTTTTAAAAATGTGTGCGCACAAAGCGGAAAGTCAAAGTTGGACTGCACTGGACCCCAGTTCTTACAAGGGAAAAACGCTTACACATTGATGGCTTTTCCGGGAAAGAGTCCCCCTTGACGCTGGCCGGGAAAACCGCTCGTTCGTGGCTCGTGCAACAAGATAAGCCAATTTCAATTTTGATTCAAATGCTGCAGACGTCGGTGAATCAAAGTCCCAGCCAAATGCCAAGTCAATGTCGTTGGCAATGACGATGGCGATGGCGATGGCGAGAGCGATGGCGATAGCAGTAAAGCTAGGATGCTGAAAAGTTTAGCTCACACAAGATCCCGGCGGTTTGTGGCCAGGACACGCAGCTCCTGCTGCTCCTGCTGCTGCGTCTTGACATTTAAATGTGTTTGCATTTGCCAACTAGGACAGAAACAACAACCTCGAACATCGTTTAGCTTGGCAAACAAGTTTTGCATAGCCAAGCGGAGCCAAAGCGGAAACGAAGCCGCACAAGAAGTCACATATGCATGCTGATTGCTTTCGCTTCGCTGGCAGTGATTGCACAGCAAGAAAATCTAGGCAAATTGTTGAAATTCTTACATAAATTAAAGTTCTTTAAGAAATTGGGTATATTTCAGACCATCTTTTGTAGGAAATCTGGTTTAAATGGACTAGCTTAGAAGGTTTACACGATGATCTATTTTTTAAATCGAAACTTCTGAAATAAATGGTACAAAAATAGTCAAATAATTATAAATGCAATGAATATCTAGCGAAAATAAGTTAAAGGGACTTTAAAAGACCAAATTATCAAAAATAAAGTGTTAAAACTAATTTTTGGTAAGCCTAAAGTTAAGATTTCAGTTCTAACCAAGATTTTGCCATCGGCGTATTGTTTTCCTATTTTAAAGTAATAATCCTTCAATTTTAAAGTTTTTTTTAACAAAATACATGGCTCCAGCTTTCTCTGTTTATTACTTAAATTAAAAGTATAAATTTTTCGCACAGTGCTCTACCCAAGACGCGACACTCCTCTCCTGCTGCTGTGGTTTCCTCTGCACATTTGTTGATCCATATGCGAGAGGCGTTGCCCCACAATATATATTCGGCGATTGGGAAACTTTTGGCGCATTTGGTGGCTGGCAAGACATGTAATGTAATTTTCATATTGAGACCCACCCGATGACGATAACGTCTGGCGGATTCAATAAACTTTTCCATGTTTACCATTGCTGTGGCACGCATACGCAAACAAATTGTTTTTGGGCCAAGTTATGGCACAGCTGATGGAGAGTGAAAGTCGAACTTAACTTAAAGGTGATTCGTTTCTTTTTTTTTATGCACTTATACACTTGTTTATCCAGTGTGTCCCACCTGAGGGGGGTGGCTAAAAACCACATAGGAAAAAAACTCCATTAGCAACTTAATTAGGGCCAAGGCTGTTTTGGGATTCATGCCAAGCCGCTTCGCTGCGAGGACGTGACCTTTGTGAAAAGCGTTTAACAGGCCAATGATTTTACATAGTAAAAAATAGAAACTTGTAAAAAATAAAATAGAAAATTAAACGCATAGTAAATAAGCAAGAATTTAAAGTGGGAATATGATTAGCTTGTGTTGATTACCTTGCTGGTTAAATTCTCCTTTTTCTTCTTAAACTAATATATTTTCTTATTTAAATATTAATTAAAATGCTATTAATTTTTAAATATATTATCCCAGTGCCCAAGTAACAAAAAATAATACAAGAAATACAGGATCCATAATAGAACTCACCCAGTAATGGATTGGTGGCATTCGGATTGCCGATTACCACGCCGCCGGAGGGGTAATTACTGCCGCTTGCCGTCCCTGCCACGCCCCCGGTGGGGGCTGCTGGTGCGCCATAACCGCCCAAACCGCTGCCAATGCTCGCCTGTTGCTGCAGCGGCGGATGCGGGTGCTGCAGCTGTTGCTGCTGCTGCTGCAGCTGCTGCTGTTGCTGCTGCTGCGACGGAAGCGAGTGCTGCTGCTGCAATGGCTGCTGCGGAAATGGCGGCTGTTGCTGAGCGGAAACGAGGCCGCCGCCAGGTGCAGGGCCACCGATGCCAATGCCTCCGCCAGACTGCTGTTCGGAGGACTCCTGGCGGGATAGGGAGAAGCGGCGATTGCCGAGGCCCAGGCTGGAGATGCCACTGGTTACATACTGCTGCATGGAGCTAAGGAAACTCATGGCGGCATCTGGCTCCTGGCTTCGTTCCTATCGCCGGCGTAATTGGCTCAAGTCCTTTTCCGCTCGCTCTCTCGCTGGCGGCTCCCTCTTCTGTGAAATTAATCACTTGGAAAGTTGCGCCCGGGATTTGCCTGCCCGATTATAAATTGGTCCTGGCTCCACGCTCCCGACTGCGTTCGTCTTATCACGGCTCTGCAAGGATAACAAGGAAACGAAATGTTTGTTTAAGGTGGAAACTTCTGGCAGACGCTTGAGAATTGTTTTCTGCTATTTTTGGCAATAATTGAATTCCGGCCGGGGACTTAAGTTCGGAATTATGTGTGTCGGTGTGTGTGTATGTAAATATTTTCGTGTTCGGATTAAAAGCAATTACAAAATACAAAAGCCAGACGAGATTTTCTTCATTTGCTGAAGATTTTCTTCTTCTCTTCTCTGCTGCATACTTTGGAGCTTAGGAATTTCCACAGAGCAAACCGTAAGAAAAAAAATATAACTTAATTAAGCCAACTTGTTTGGCATTTTTATAGCCACTGTACTTTGGACAGGCTAGATTCTTTCGGGTTCTAGACTCCTGAACCATAATATTTGCCTTTGATTCGATTCATCAGCTTTTCTGTTTACTTTCTGAGTGGTTCTTAAACACTCAGAAAAAAGGTATTGACTTGGATAAGAGGTTAAGGAATTAATATAATAATACACCGAATTTAGTGTTTTAAAAATAGTTTTGTATAATTTTACACACATTTTCGAAAGGCTTTTAAAATCCCAGTGATTTCTGTAGCACCCCAGATTCTTTTAAGTGCATTTATTTACGGTTTGCCCTACCAAATTCCGTGCAAATATCGAGGGGGTGAAAACAGGATTGCATTTGTTTGGCGTATCTATCGATTGATTGCCGAGTCGTTTTGCTCACTTCTGGGCACGGCTCTTAATTAAATTTCTTTTGAAGTAGGCTTCGCTATCCTAATTAACGTTTAATCAGCTGAGCTTAATGAGCCATTTTTGGTGTTCATGGCTAATCGATCTGCATGAATAATTGGGACACACACACACTTGCCGCCACAACACACAGCACCTGTCCGAGTTGTCCTGGGCCCATAAATTAGCTGGCACGGTTGCAGCCTGGCCCAAAATACTAATAACAATAATTAGACGACCAAAAATAAACGCTGGACCAAGCAGAAAAGTAGTTAATTAATTAGTTTGCCCGGGGTTTGGCCCTCGATTATGGATGAGCAAATCGGTGTGGCGAAAATGAAATTGCAAATTGAACGCCAGTTTGCGGGCTCCTACTATATTTTTTTTTGTTGGCCTTTCCAAACGTGACCGGCTTAGTTGTTCGTCTTTTCATTTGCCAAAATCACCATGGAAATGTAGCCGGATGAAGGTCCTCGATAACAGTGGGCCATTTCGATTTAGGGAAACGGAAGTAAGAAGACTTTCTCATTTTAAGAGCTTAATCTCCAAGGGAAAGTCTTCAAAATGTAAGCTACAAGGATTTAATTTTAAATTTCATATGCATTTCAATAATTTTGAATTGGATTTGACTTTAAGATATTTATTAAATCACAAACTTAAAAAATAAACCTGACACAAAACCTGGTATAAGGTTGATTCGCTAATACACCAAACCAACACTTTTAGCCCTGGTATTTTGTTATATTAATGACACTTTTATTTATAAACTAAGCACTTGATATTTTAGGCTCGCCATAAAACCAAACCCATTTAGGCCACTCACATGAGTTTAGTTTGGTTTTATTTATTTCAGCTCTTGTCATTACGCCCCTATCTCTATTCCGATAATGGCATGACAATGTTTTATTGACTTGTCATTTTTCCGGAAAAGTAGTTCAACAAAATACTGTGGGCAACATTATCAACCTGTTTACTGTCGCCATAAAAATAAAACTTGATTAAATTCGCCACACACAATGCGAATGGGTAACCTGCAGGATGGCAGGATGTTGAGCACTCTCGGGGACAATGAAGGTATTATCCAGTGTGCCAGAGTGGCTTTAAATGCCATAAACGGCATATGGGAGGGAGAGAGCCCTAAATGGCCGGCAGTCATGGCAACTGGAACTACTACCATACAGTTGGCAAACAATTCGCATCCAGCAGCAGGCCACAATGGCCAGAACTGCGATGATGATTCCTGTGCGAACGAACGTTGATGATGTTCGTGTGCGTAATCAGCGCATTCATGCAAGCGGCCTTAGCTTCCGCATGCTATTCCGCTTCGACTCTGCTGGGCGCCATAATTAGCGGACTACGAAAATAATTTGCAAACCATTTCTGTGTTATCTGGGGCTCGGCCTTTGTTTGAGTTTCGAAAATGCTAAAAATAAATCAGCCTTCGCACAAAAGTTGATTTATATGGTGCACGTAAATTTGCCATTAAGCGACAGACAAATGTATTGCAATTAAATGAAATGGAAGCGGAGTGGAGCTACAGCAGCAGCAACAGCAACAGCAACAGCAACAGCTGCCCATATAAAAGTAAAGGAAAATGTACGGCAGAGCAGGGCAGGGGACATAAATACGCAGCCAACTTAGACTTTAATTAAGATTAATTAGTCACTGGCCAGGCCAGGCAGCGCGAAAGTGGCATGTGTGTATGTGGGTTGATGGGTTACACTACACGGAAAAATAAGGCTAGTAAAAGGTATTGATTTAACAGGGTTTCAAGTCCTTTCATTCAGCCACAGTTACTATATGTGCAAGAACCTCTTAGTAAAGTCTTTCATTCTCAAAAAGAACAACACTATTTCTTTTCTCAGTGTCTCATAAAACTAAGGACCCAACCCGAAGCCCCTTTGCGCTGTTCCTTCAATCTATTTAGTTTTTATTAATGATTGCGCATACGACATGTGAGCCAGGGTGTGTGTGCTAGTGCTATGTAGTGTGTGTCCTCGCTGACAGCAACCCTTGTTCGAAAAAGTTTTTGCCGAGCTTGCGGGGGTAAAAAAACTAAATTAAATGTGGATTGCACTAATGTGACTTCCCGAATATCCCCAGCTAGCTGTCACAAAGTCGCAAGCTCGCCCATCAACTGGCAGTAATTATCGTTTTTTGTGCCCCCGAAATGAACTGAGATGTGGGTCTGAGACGGGTCCCCTATTCGAGTCAATTTTAGACACATTTTGTGAGCTGATTTGGTTACCACGCATAATTTAAAAGCGTTTCCACCTGTGCAAACATTCTCTGCGGTGGGGAAGTTGCACAAGGAAAAGTTGCCAAATCCAAATAGAAGGCGGAAAATTGAAAAACAAAATCTGCACGGTCGCCAAGGAGAATACGAAATACGCTTATCAGGGCTTTAGAGTTTGATAATCCCATAAAAAATACATACAAAAGGAAATAATAAATAAATCCCTAATGAATCCGGGTTTTGAATGTAATTATTCTTGCCATAAATCTAAATTAAGGGTATATAAATTCTCCATATAAGGATACTCTATATTGTGCGAAAGGCTAAATATAAGCTTGGCAGGAACGCACAAACCCCAAGGGAAAAGGAATTCGCACACACAAAAAATAAAAAAAAAGCAATTGTAAGGCAATTTCAAAGGCAAAATTATTATGTCGCTTTATGTCATTTTTTTTTTTCTCTTTCCCGTTTTTTTTTTTTTGCACAGCGAAAGCCAAGTTTTTCCAGGGCAACTGGCAGATGAATGTCGGTGCTCATGCCCCTGAAAATAAGGGGGGAAAGGAGAGCTTTTTTTGGGGTGCACGGTACGCTGGTACGTGAAAATGACAAAGCAGCTGCTCAACAACAAACGGCAACGCATGCTGTGGCATAAAATTTATTTTCACTCCTGTCCCAACATGATATGTGGCTTTAAATATCTACAGCAAGAAAAAAAGAAAGAAAGAAAAACTGAGGGATTCAAAGGAGAGAAAAAGCTCTGCGAAAAAAACTCGTTTACATTGCGGCAGATATTCCAGATTCGACATCTCAAAAGGCACAAATGGCCAAGGGTTCTGGCTCTGGGTTTGAGCCAAACAAATGTGCGGCATTCAAATGTCTTCCTTAGTTGCGGCGTGTGTGCCTCGATGCGGGGGCGTGGCATAACATAAATTACTTTACGCACGAGCTGCCGTGCAAAGTCAGAGGCAGTGGGGCTAAACAATGCAGCAATTGTGACCAAATATAATTTAATTGCCACCAGCAACTGCCAGGTTAATGGCAACCAATAATGGCAATAATCATGGCAATGCCGGTTCGAACAATTGCCAATAACTGTTCGCTGTGTTAACCCTTTGTTCGGAGAGATTGCTAATTTTGATTTAATTTTATTGAATTTGTTTTGATTTTTGATTGTTGTTTTAAAGGAAAATAATTGAATGGTTTATTATTAAAATAATTGTTTCTATCAATAAAATATCAGTAGACATTTAATTAGCTTTGTTTAAAAATGAAAAAGAGAGGAATCTACAGTTTTATAAATCGGAAATGCTACCTTCACCCTGCTAAAGTATAATAAATCAACTTCAAGTATGAAATATACCTTAAATATTAAAGAAAATCCCACATAAATACGTATTCAACCCTTACAGAAACTTGATTATAATAGTTCAATAATAGAGTTCCCAACCTGAAAGCCAGATAAGCCTCTGTAACTTCCAAAGGGGTTAATAAAGAGGTGTCAGTAACCGATAGTTGATGCGATAAGCATGAATTGCGTTAAACCTGAAGCGAAAAAATTGCATCTTCTGCAAAAGCCCAAGGAATGGGGATTTTGTGGCCACCCACTGGGATCCACTCGTTTTTCCGCATCATCGGCATTGGCATCATCATCATCATCACCATAAATCACAAAAGTGCAGCATATGCATCACTTTCCACACTTTCCGCTCTTCGTTCTTTGTTTGCTTTGGCAATTTGTAGTCAGCATGTTGCCGGCCAAAACCAAGGACCAAGGACTACCCACAAGTCCTAGGACTAGGGCTCTAGTTCTCTTGTCAAATGCAATAAACCAGAGAGAGTGAGTGAGAGATCCTTTTGTGTGGGCCACAAGATGCTGGACAAACAGCAGACACAAGTGCACTGGGAAGAACAACTGAAGAAATTGGTACTAGGAATTGTTTATACTCAGATTTATATTAATTTAATTTAATAAACCTTTTTTCTGTTAAGTAAATATTCATTCAAGTTCACA